>JAUJYV010000486.1:0-39805 GCA_033995625.1 Ophyiulus pilosus | reverse complement strand
CAAAAAAAACAAAGCATTCAGAACGTATAGCCATCCCCCCCCCCCTCTCAAACCAGGAATGAAATTTGGCCGTGTCTTAATACTGGTTTTATTTGTTGTACACAGGAATGCCTGCATATCACCATGTTCAATGATCCTAGCCATGGCTTACATCGAACGAGTCCGACGAAGGAGCCCCGACTACTTGATGCACGTAACGTCTTCCGATCTCTTCCTGGTTTCAATGGTAAAGCGCATTTAGCATAGATATTTTATAATTATCTTTTATGTAAGCTAGGGAAATAACGGTGTTTTTCTTATTTTTTAGATGGTTGCTTCAAAATTTCTATACGATGAGGGAGAGGATGAAGAGGTTTTCAATGACGAATGGGCAAAAGCGGCCAACTTGGAAAACAAAGAAGTGAACCAACTCGAAAGAAAATTTCTTGCAGCCATTGTTAGTACTCTTTCTGTTGAACTATAATCGCGTAAAAATTTAATAACTATAAAAAGAGAATGTGCGGTCCTTGCTGCGTAATGTCATTCTAGTTTATGCCTAAGGTATACTAATTTTGTCCGAATTTCGTAATATAGGAGTGGAACGTTTATGGAAATCCGGATTTATTTGAGGAACTATTGTGTGACGTGGAATACAAAATTGCTTTGCAGAAAAGCAAAGACCGTGGGTGGTGCACCTACACTGATCTACTCATTCTGTCTGACAATTTGAAAGCAAAGCACTGTTGGCCTTTCTTAGACTCCTTGATTAAAGTGAGTACCTTATCATTGAGAACATATCATCATTACCGATCCATACGCTCAACACACGCTTTAACAACTCTTTTCAGGTCGTCTCAGCCTGTTCCATCGCATATGCTGCCAGTGTTGTTGTGATGGTCGCAGCAGCCATAGCTAGTAACCACGTTAAGTCACAGATCACGCAAATGGTTACCCGTCAAGAAGCTCCCCTGGATACCTCTAACTCGGCATCACAATTGGAATTTTTTCAAAACCAATCGAACGATTTGGCACAGTTGGTCAGTTTGTCATGCGAATCTTACCTCTCGTGCAATTACTCCAAATACGAACATATCCAGCATCATCACAACTCCAGAGTCGACAACTGCAGCGAAATGTCAAATCCTTTCTCACGTACGATGACTTCCGGTTCCTGGCAACTTCCGTCCCCGTGCTTAAATAGCAAGGAAAGTCCTAGCGGCACTGACCATCAAACGTTCCTTCGACCTGATCCTTGGTTTTCGTCGATCTGGAAACCACACAACAAACAATGTTACACTAGTTCACACGATTACTCAATGCCGTTTTTGAAAAGCCTAATCACATCGAAATCACAAGAAACTTGGAGCAACGTTCAAGTTATGTCAGTTCCACCTGATCTAAGTAGCAGCACTCAAACAATTTGTATTCCTGCTGGTATAGCATACAGTTAATGTGTCTATTGTTACTATCGTCTGTAACGTCGCTTTGCTCATGTTTTGATATCTTCAACATTTGTAAAATCGAAATTTCTGCATACACTCGGTGACAGTTTTGTGTGAGTTTGTACACAACAAAGATACTTCGTTACCAGTTGTTTACTATAGTTTTTATCGTAGTCCCTTGCTCAAATTAACGTGTTTGTATCTTGAAACATTAGCAAAATAAAACTTGGAAAATTGTTTGCTTTGAATATTATGTCTGGTATGTCATTCATTATTAAGAGCATCAAGATATGTAAAAAGTCAGGGTTCCCCCAGACCTGGAATCGTTAGGGAAATTGGAAACCGAAGGCATGGTCCAGGAAAAGCGATTTACAGTAGAACCCTGTGAAAAAATTTTTCAAGGGAATACTTTCGAACTTCTTAAGCGGGAAAAATTACATTATAATTGTACTCTTGGGACCATGAGACTCGACTTCTTAAACGGGGAAAACGTCTTAAGCAGGAACTTTTTAAGTGGGTTCAACTGTATTTTTTTGAAAAAGTCAGGGAAAGTCAGGGGTCTTAAGTCGCTACTGACATAGGAGCATTCTCCTGAAATTGGGTACGACCCCCCTCCCCCTACCATATGACATTTATTTGCTGACTGTAGGGTACTGAGTTGAATTGAATTGAAATTCAACAAATAAATGCTATATTTTCTTTCCAACTAGTTATTTAACACAAAATTAAAGAGAAATGGGGAATTTCCCTTTAACGTCCAACCCTTGTTACCAAGACCTCCACAGAAGAAAACTTGGCAGTTTATGACCTAATATAGCAGGCTAAATTTTAAGTTGACGGCCCATGAAAGATGTTATAAATATTCAAATGGCCCTTGGCACAAAAAAGTTCCCCGCGCCTGCACTTTTGGATGCAAACTAAAAATCATTTTTAAATTTAAATTTAAAAAAATAATAATGCAAATTTCCGAAACTTGTATTATCAACTGTTTATACATAATACAAAGTATAATAAGTCTTTTTAACTCTTTTCAACGTACACAAAATGGTGTTAGTATTTTTTGTGGCGCACTAAATAAAGCGTTGTGTATAGTTATAGTTTAGTATAGTATAGTAGGATATGTTTAACACTAGAGAGTTTGAGCCAGCCAACGTTAACGAAACGATAACGGTAACGATAACGAGAAACAGCGCGGGCGGCCCGGAACGTCAAGGATTGCCCTATGCGAAGCATGGCATTCCAATGATATTCCGGGCCGTCCGCGCTGTTTCTCATTATCGTTATCGTTTCGTTAACGTTGCCTAGCTCACACTCTCTACTATCTGTACCGTATAATTACTATGTAGAATTATCCACCCAAAAATTCCAAAACACACTTGCGGAACCTCCGTGGCCCTAGTATGTTGCGGCGTACCGGTTGAAAAACACTGTAAATAACCAAGAGTTTATTATTGTAGCATAAGTCATATGTTAGCATTTTCAGTTGTCAGGATTTCCATTTTTATATTTAGAAAAGTCAGGGAAGTTGAACTTGAAAATCGTATTGGAGCACAAATCTAGTTTTTAAAGTTTAAGCGTCCTAAAACAAGGAAACAAACTTCAATAGCCATAAACGAAACCAACAAAAATGGCTCATTTATTAATATAATAGGCTGGATTTTATGACAAAATCAACAGCACTTCATAATGTATACATACATACAGACAAGAACCTTCACTCATTTACACTCGTTTTTCTTGACAAATAAATGCATTCAGCCATCGCTTGCAGATATAAATTTATGAACAGGCTAACAATTCATAGTTTTCAGTCAACAGTAATTAGCTATATATACTCTAGACAAGAAATTAGCATATTTCTATGAAGAATTTGAATAGGTTTTAAGACAACTTGGAACGATTTTGAAACATGAACACCAATTCAAGTCCTCTTGGCAGTGATTTGCCCAAGATTCTAGCCACGAGGAGAGGCGTTAATCAAGGGCTGAAAAGCTCAAATCAGACTCATTCACACCACATTGCTTAAAAGTGGCAACATTTTAGAACGAGTGCAAACTTTATAATTAGTGGGGCTATCTTGAACACAGCACAATTTACACTTCGTTCGATGAATCGCAAACATATGAATGGCTAACTACTGGCAAACATACGCGATAACCACTTATTTCATCGAGATATATGCAGATATATACCAAGATGCAATATATAAAAATATTTCTTAATTATAATATTCCTACAATTTGCTACATGTCACAGATTTAAGTAGGGGGTGTTCCGTGCCAAGTGTGCAAGAAGTGCTAGGTAGGAATGTTATTGGTAGTTTTTTTGTTTTTTTGTGGAAATGCATTAATGGGAAATTCAAATAAGGTTAAAAATTGAGGGTTAACGTACAGTTCATTAATTGCTTGTATTACAATGTAAAAGACCACATTACATCAGGCCATGAAGACCTGTGCAACTGGGCTTTTGTCTAGTATGTACATATAGCAATCCCAACTGCTTCAATTGAGGGGAAAGCAAACTAACTTTAATCATTTGATGCTCATAACAAGAAAATTTCAAGAAAATCCCTCAACTGAATTTCATTTGTGAATTCACTTCTACAAAAAAAAGTTGTGTTCATTATAACAAGTTGCTATTAATAATAATTTACGAGACATAGACTAGATGGGCAAGAACTCGGACATACAAGTGACAATTAACATTAGTTGGGCTAGATAGAGGAACAATTAAAGAAATAGTTGCATTTTTATATAAAAGAATATTTGTCAATATGTCATGAAGATTGGTTAATTTACAAGTGATAATTTCATTATCAAATAAATTATAACAAACTTATTGAAGCATATCAACGTTCTACTTTGTCCATACCATAAAACAATAATAAACAAAAATGTGCATTATATAATGTGGTCGATTAATGAAATTTCAGTTCATGGAAATTTAACTGTCCTATGAGCATCAAATTTTTAAATAAGAAAAGTATATATACATAGTTCTGATATCGAGAATTAAACCTCAGTATTAGAGATAATCTATTATCTTCATATGGTGCACTGTCCATGTATTATTGTCTATCGAAGATTTATACCTAGGTATTATAATTATAACCAAACATCGAAAGCATGAATGTGAATTTCATGAATATTTTAGTACTTGTATTTAATCAAAAGCTAAGTATTTGTTCTGTGTACATGAATTACTGTGCAAAATTAAACTTTTGCGTATATTTAGAGTGGCGAGTTGGCTTTGATATAAGATTCAGGTTCAGAATAGGATATGGCATTAAACACGTTTAAGTAGATTGGTTAAAAGGCTATGACATTGAACAGTACAGTATTTTGGCGTTGGGCAACTCTCGTGACGTCATATCAATCGCGGAAAATGGATGATGGTGGTGGTAATGATGATGATAGTGATAATGATGATGAGGATGAATACCCGTACCAATTTACCAGTAAGTAAAAGGTTATGAAAGGGAGAGTCCGAATTTTGTGACAAATTTATCTGGGCAGCCCTTTTCTTGGGTTTTGAGGATGTCTGGCCAATATAGTTCACACTTTCCGTAATTCTGCAGATATTCTTTGCTATAACTGCAAATCTGCTAACATTTTCTGACTAGATTTCGGAAATTCCCACTACGAATTTTTGAAATGCTTGATGGGTACTAAAAAGTGCAGTTAGTTAACATAATGGCAATATATTCAAAGGCATTGCAATATGTTCAAATTGAAACAAGTATTTACAATTGACTTTTTGAGCAATGTCGTGTCTTATTGCACACGGTCATACACTGTGTTACCGTAAAATGTTGCTGTAAACATACTTAAAATACATAGGTACACTTTAATTATATTGCACAATATATTATTTTTGATTAAATTTTATAGTATAGGTAATACTAATTAATCTAATTTTTAACTTCGCTTCACCAGACACCCCAGTCTTTCACTGGATGTATGAAATTGGCAATATTATATACAATAAAAACACGTCTGCCCAGCTAGACCGTCACGTAATTTTTTCTTTTCGTAATTTCGTCACATAAATAACATATTTTTGCTGCATAAACCCAGTGGTGATTTTTCCATGCACAATTCAAATGCACCTAATCCATTAATTATTAGATCAATTCGAATAGGATGAAATGTTAGTAATGGGATGGCACGCCGTCCAAGAAGGGCTTCTCGGATCAATTGCTGGTCCCCAAGTCTCTCCTAAGTCAGTGCAACAAAGACTTAATTCGCTGCAAAGTAATACTTTGTCGTATGAAAATTATTGCGTGAGCAACATTTATACAGCTAGATGGTGGTACAAGGACTAGTACACTCACGAACTTATACCGTGCCTTGGGTAGCTACATTGAAACACCAAATTCGAAGCCATATATCCCGTCCAATAAGTCATAACTGGAAGGGCTTTGGTTTAGGTAATGATAAAGAAAAGGCATAGGCCTACATAATACAATCACTTTGGGCCTCTGTGGCATTATACAGTATGGAGGACCACTTTGTTTTAAACACTGGACGTTGTTCAAGCAATACATAGCACTTGATTTGCTTTGGGAACATTATCTTCACATCTACCATTGCGATCATTTGGCATTTTGCTAACCTAAATTTGACAGTTTTTTATTATTACACTCCCTGCTTTGTTACCAAATTGAAGATCTGTGCATAAAATAAATACTCTTTTACATCATGATATGTCGCATAGTCGATAGATATTAATTTCATTATAAACGTGAACTGACTGTTAGATATTCGTAACAATTTTTGTGTGCATTATACAAAAAAGTGCTTTACGATAAACTGTTTCTACCAATCTAATGTACTCAGTTGTATAGTAAATAGAGGGCACAATGCAATTCGTGCTTTTAAACTGCCCATTCAAGAACAAACGCATTTACTTAATGAAAAATCGATTTTCTTACAGGGTATAAATAACTTTAAATAAAGCAGGCGCCATATTTATCACCAACTCCAGTGGTTATTCATACAGTACTGTACAAACATGATAACCGACAATCTCATCAATGATTTTATCTATAACATTTATTTTATACTGGGTTCCAGGAAAACAAAAATTCTCCTGTTTATTTTGGACAAACTGACTTGGTAAGCATACAAAAATGGAACGCGGGAAAATTCGAACATAGCTTATTTCGGCGGCCATTTTGGATGTTTAACAAGTCTAAACCCGAACCTGCGAATTACAGAATTAACGAACCCAATGTTCCGTGACATACAGTAGCTAATGCAAATAAGTTGCATAGATAAAATCATTTTTAAAGACATGTATTAGCCTTCAGTAACTTTTGAATTGCCAGTATTGGTCCAGTTGCAAATCGTATTTTAAAGTGTGTATTGCTTGAACAAGTCTAGGCTTGTGTCAGTGGATTCTTTTCCCCAGAAAGTTAGTCTCCCCAGCGGGGAGCCCCAACCCCCTGTCATCCCCCCAAACGTCGACGCTGGAAATGCGTCGAATAGGGAGGAGGCAACAGGGTAAAAGGGCCCTAGAAGAGCAAAAACGAGACCCGCGTGCGGCGGGCGTCGCCTTTGCCCCTCCGGGCCATCCCGAACTGTCAGATGTTCCCGTCCGAGGACGACCCTCCACCTTTGGAGACGGCGCTCGACGTTTCCGACAGGCCGGTGGCCCCTCCATCCAGCTCCCCGTCACTCCTGTAGGGCGACGACCGGCGACTGGCGTTTGCCGCCACCCCTTTGAAGTCCAGGTTGTACTGAAATTAGCAAGTGAACGAGAAGCGTTAGACCGTTCAGACTGGAACTTCTGTTCCGGGCTCTACAGTGCTGGTTGTGAGAAATGTGCAAACAGGCAATACCAAATGAAAAACAAAGGAAAAAAAACCGTGTTCGACCATGTTCGTGTACTGAATGTTAGTGGTGAGTGATGCCATGGGAGCAAGCAAGGAAAATTTTGGATTCAGAGCAGTTCATGTGCCGTGTCCAGAAAAATTGGGAATACAAATACTATAGAAGTATCGCAGAAATATGTAGTGGATATAAACTGCACAAGTAAGGCGTTATAGATTTCTCATCTACTTATTATGAAACTTTCACAGAACTATATGAAACTATTACAGAAGCTCCATGCTAATGCCAAGTATGGATTGTATTCCCAAATACAATTTGAGGCATTATGGCAATTATAGGCAGGCTGCTATGGATCATAACACAGTTCGCTGCTTTGAAACCAAATTTTCCATGATTAATTACCGTTTTTAGTATTAATTGCAATCTTAAAGTGTATGTTTATCGATTAAATATTTATTAAGTTGCAGTTACCAAAAGTTTCCACACGAGCGCCGTTGTAAAATGCATGGAACATCTTATAAAATATATGTTATGAAATACAATTTGAACGTATACATGTAATGCTTGAAATCTTTACATTCCATTCTAGTATTCAATCCTTAGGTACATGCCAAAATTTCGTAATACAAAAGCAGGCTAATGTTTTTCCCATCTCCAAAAACGACTCAAATGTCCGGTTGTATCACAAATCTTGAATACATTAGAAATTAATCAAGTATAAACAGTTGAAATATAACAACATGCTCATCTGGGCAAGTTTTTCAACCTACATAAACTTGGAAGAAATACTATATTCAGCGATTGATATTAATAAAAATGGTGCAACTTGTTACATTAGCCAATCCCTTTGTATGTTTACAATGATGTGGTTAAATTTCTTATAGATTGGAAAATCCAAATATGTACGAAAATTGGATGGAATCGGTTACTCCTATTTTGTAATATATATACGTGTCTTTTTAAGGTAAGTGATTATCATGAAAATGAGCATCATGCGCGTAATAGCTTAAGTTTTAACCGTTTATATTATGGGGTTAGTATTTTGTGTTGGCATTTATTGGCTGGTAACGACGCGTTTTAACTTATTTAATCGGGTTATCAGAAGTGTGTGGTTTAAAATTGCCTTCATTCTGGTGTAATATCATGCCGAGCATATTGCTCACACCATTAAAGCAATTTTATTGCTTACATATGTACGGCGATGTAAAACGAATGAGCAATTAACTATGATGTATGGTTAATTTCTTTAAGTGAACCATTTAATAAATTAACTGTGAACACTGTTGGAACACGTGAAATAATGGCATGCCAATTAAATTATGAATATATGCGGTGATAAACTGCACCATTCGTGGTTATAAAGTGCACCATGCACGCAATCCGACATAGAGCATGCTATTGAAGCAGTCAGCGTATTTTGTAATTTTTATCTTATTATTTATTTTATCATGTTTTTTGTAAGGCATTATTAAAGGGGTTACGACGATACATTATAATCTTCACGAGGCATCCATTTAAAATTCTTGGACAATGTTTTCGTAAAATGATTGCCATGTGCAATAACGTTTTGCTCATAGGATTAAACATTTGTTTCACGTTCAGATATGCTTATTTATGGATTTAGTATGCATTATATATTATGCAATTTTAGGATATGTTTTTAAGGTAAAGGTTACAATTTTAATTTATTTAGTTTAGTTTAGATCAGTTCAAGGGTTGTGCATAAACGACGTTCAGTAGATACAAGGAAGGATACTTTCATATTTATATTCCAGCGAATAGCGAAATCCTAAAAAGTTTGCTATAAATTACTTACAAATACTTCAATTATACATTTCAATAAGAATCTTAGTTTTAACTCCTTCAAAGATGTAAAAGATTAAAAAGAAATTCTACATAACTAGAAGTCGCCACTAAATACAAATATTAATAGAAAAGAGTTGCCAGATAATGTGTCATCATTTATCTTAAATTTCATCTTTGTAGAAATATCGAACCAACGAAACTTAACTCGAAAGTCTAACTAATTTGAAACCAAAAAGTTTTCTAAATTACAGATATTTTAATTTAGAACAATGGCATTTTTTCACGATAATCTTTAAAGCAACAGCTTTTCAACATTTCCCTTGGTCTCTTGGGGCCGGTATGAGCTTTGAAATGGTTAAAGCCATTGAAGTCGTTTATGCACAGCTTGTAATATGTAATTTAGTGCTTATATAGGCTACTTCTTGAAACGGGTGATATTTGAATAAATGCAAAAGCAGTGTACACGTCACCTGCACAATCCACACAAAACAAACATCTCAACAAAACATGTCAGTGATACAATGGTTGGCTGCCAGTCTAAGGCAGAGTCCAAGGCAAGGGGGTTTAGTCGTCACCCATTTTCACCACTTTCTACTGGGAAAAACATCGAAGGAATTGCCATCCAAATCAACGTGAATTCACTACAACCGAAAAGTTAAATGTGCTTCTGTTGAACGAATGTCGTTCGCATTCGCCCGCGTACCAAGGTTAATATTGTGCTACTGGAAGGGAAAAGGCGGCTGTTAGTTCAAAAATTCAAATAAAATAAATAAACAAGTAAAACAAAAATAAAACGGGAATGCATGGTGTGCATGTTCGGTGGGACTGTTGCCGGGGATAACTTCACACGTCCATGACCACGTGCCACTGGATGCACCTCGATGCAAACGCTGGTGAACACAGATGATACGGTATTGAAGAGACAAGGTAATACAGGGACATCATAGTATTTTTTCATGACCAAACATGCAACTGAAGATATGGTCAGGTTGTAATTTTACAGGAGCTTGAAAGCTACGAAGCATATAAGGAACAGCTATGAGATGCAGCAAACAAGCTTTTAGATTGGTCCTCAGGAGGTTCTCAGGATTGAGCTATGCTCAAGTGTGAAACATTTCTGTTTTTTTTATAAAGAAATCAAATATATCAAATTATCAAAGTACTTTTCTGCAATACAATGTAGATTGTGCAAAATTTTAAATAGATTTTTGGATGTTTCCCAGGTGGAAAAAATATATATTGGAAATGCCATTTATGTTTGGACATATGTATATTGTCTTATCAGAAATTGTACAAATATTGGCATAAAAGGTCATATATGTACAATAATGTACACCATATCTGTATTCATCCATTCGTGTCCACTTTCTATTATATCCATATGTGTACTTCCATTTCTGTAGTTAAAATATATGCTCTATATCAATACTTTATATATACATTAAGCAATTCACTATGTCAAATGTTTCCTTCCATACTTGAACATATTTGGAAATATCGTAAATGGACAGTATATGGCATTAAATGACCTTATATAATTTTTCACCCGGGTTTATCCAAGTGTTCTTTCTCATAGTTGTAATACTTTAGGAATCATTTATAATTTTAAAAACATTTAACTTAAAATAATGCCTTAGTATTTAAACTAAAACTTTTCGTTTTGAGTTGATGGAATTTGCCAAACATTGTTTTTTTTTTTAACCCAAAATAGGTTTGCTTGCACAAACAATAAGTATTGTATTAAAAGCAAACATTTAACATTGTTTATGAAAAATGTTGCATGCAGCTAAGATAAAACCACGTTCCCTCTCCTGAGAACCAATACTTATACATAATAGCGAAAATAATTAAACAATGTCTTAACTACAACCATGAATGTTGTAGAAAAACTATCTTACGTAGCGCAAACGCTATCTTGCAACTATGGAATAATAACAACATTACATATGCAAGTTGGGAACATGTAGCCTATTTTTTGGAGTAAAAATTCTACCATTGCAACTAAGGAAAGCAAGCGTATATGTCCAAAGCCAAATGATCCCCATCAGTCCAGGGCATTCAAATGCGGTATGCTACCATTCTCTGCCCTGCAGAAGCTACACCGAGGGAACCCCATCATGTGAACCAGACATGCTACGGCAGTATCAAGATGCCACGGAAATCACATTGATCTGCATAACAACTACAGAGGTGTGGGGACGTTGTACGGAATCACACGTTCGGGATGCTAAATCGTTGGGTAGAGTTGTCTACCTGTTGTGGAATGGCCAATTTAGGGCCGTACAAGCCGCCGTCTGCCAAGCCGAGAACACGCATGTCCGGTTCGTCGCTGGACACTAGACGGGACGGTGCAGTGACATCTGGAAACACTATATTATACTGACATAGGAGTTGGGTATGGGACGAAAAGTCGGGAAAAAAAAGAGAAAAAAATGGGAAAAGAGGCATACGGTGGTAAAAAATGTGGTGGCAAATTTCGGTCAAAGCATATAATAAAACACATGTTGAACCAGATGATGGCATACAAGTGCGTATTCTCATATGGAAAGAAATGAACGTAAGGATTAATGTTCATTAAGGAAGGAATTATAGCATGGCCGTCTACACAGCACTGAAATTGAAAGTATAGAAAATGAAAATTTTTATGAGGAATTATTTGAAGGGAAAAGGCAAAAATATTGAAGAAATTTTAAAAAATAAGCCTGAAAGAAATGCTCGTTAGAAAAAAGCGGGAAATATAATAAATTTGAAAAAAAGTGCATAAGAAGAAGAAGAATCAAAGGTGACGAGTGCAGAATTATGAAAAAAAGTACCGGCGATTAATTTGATAATAAAAAACACGAATAAATAGGAAAAAAAATACGACACGCAAATACGGAAAACTTTTTAAATATAAAAAGAAGAAAGAAAACTGCGAGTGAAAAATTCATATGCGAACACCCCGAGCCAATCGCTTTGTCAGCATTTAGTTCAACGAGTTTTAGTTAAAATGAGGCACTTTCTTTATTTAGAAAAACCAGGCATTTATTTAGAAATGTTATTTTGATGTGTTTTATGTATTTTTTAGACGAAATCTCAAGTTTTGAAGTACATCGTACCCGTGAGGAGATAGAATGGTTTGACCTACCTTTGTTGCACAAACAAAACAAGTCGTAACGACCTTGGAAATGACGTTCATGAGGTTTTTGGTTTCTTGAATAACATTGTCAACCTAAAATAATTGAAAATGGAATCAATTTCAGTATTTTTCATCAGTTCAATTGAAAATGTCTTGCATCAAGTTTATTTGAGGCTTACTTTTGTAAAAGTTGCTGCTTTGCCCACCGTTGGGTTCTTTACAGTAAATTGCAACTGTTGCACGAATGTTGGAACTTTATCTAGGTAATCCAATAGCTCCTTCTTATGCGTTCCACCTGGAACCTGGAACATAGATTGCAATTAATCCATATAAAAGATAATAATATCCCTCCATTAATCAAATAAGTATTGTTGTTTTGTGATTAACAGGCGGGCAATAATGATCATTAGAATGTCTGAATATCATAAATTTCTACTGTACCTGATATGAAAACTGCCTAACTACTTTATATAATTTATTGGCTTCCTCAGCAAAGAACTCCGCTTGTGTAAATAGATCCTGCAAGGTCACATCAATAATATTACTGCTCTATATTTTGAAATTGTATTTAACAGCAAAATGAACTATTTAAGTAATCAGACATCTACAGCACGATTTATAAGTTCATTTTTAAGCTAACCTGTGTTGTTTTTAATGCTCCTTCGCCCCTCGTAAATTGGTACATGGAAAATGCCATTCCAGACATGCTTTTCGCCCGTTTCACAATGTCATTCTCAGATTCTTCCCATTTCTCAGTTTCAGCATCCATCTCAGAAGTTATTAACTTCATTTCTAGACCTAATTTGGCAATTTTTGCTTGTTCCTAAATTGACAATAGTGTGATTATGAAAAATCAAGTTCATCTCAAAAACTAGCCAACACTACAGAAAAGGTAGTGGCATAACTACAATGTTAGGGCCCAGAAGCAAAATTGTGTTGGGGCCCTATCAAGCCTGAAGCCCCTAAACACGATAGTTATGCCACTGATTAAAGATAAAAAAGTGCTTACTTCACTATCCAAACTACTGGGCTTTAGAGGCTTACTTGTGGTACCATGTTTCTAAAACAATGAGAAATATAGTTTTAATTAATCTACTGCTGCTCGAATATAAAGTTGATGAATCGTACGCTATCTATATTTCATACAGAATAATGTCAGATAATATATAGAACTCTTAGTAATTATCAAAATTTTCTTTAGCACGTCCTCTACACTATTTTAGCATTTCAGTTAAAACTTCCTAAATATAGTTTCTGTACAACGAGGTGTACTTACGCCCGGCCTCGGTAAAGACATATAAACAGGGTTTTCAGGGATGTGACCACGACATAGTTCGCCAACTTCTCTCGACAGAGACATGACATCGCTGACAAGAGCTTGCCATGTTTCGATGAACACTTCCAAATTCTCTTTAGCAATTTTACTAGTTGGATAAAGGCACAGTGTCTGGGCGGCACATAGTACCTGCAAGAATTCAAATTTGAAAATGTAACTGAATGACCATTATTAAACCGTTTGCAAATAAAATAGTAAAAAATACAAACCTGAGGTCCATATACCCTAATATTGGCTTCTGCATGTTTTGCAGATACCTGTAAGGAATCGGTACTTGCTACATGCCGTAAGAGCTTACACACCTGTAAGATGGATTGAAAACATGTTAGTTCACATTTGGGTAAATTTAAATAACGGTAAATACGATCTCGAACATTAAAAATATTACCTCCTGAATATGTTCAACCTGTTCCTGGAATCTGTCAGCACATTCCTCTACCCTATTCGTGTCTGATGCAAGTGCTGCATTCTTAATTGCCCCTATCAGATCCATGTCTTCTGCTTTGAATAAATCGCTAGCTTGATCCAACCCTGTGTCTTGCAGCTATGTTTTAATTAACAATAAACTGCATTAAAAACCCAAATTATTCAAGAAGCATTGTTAATTTGTAAACATAACTGTAAACATAATTGAGCGCTTCATGAATTTATTATTGAAAATGCTTAATTAATTTTCCCTGAATATCCTTATATCATGTGCACAGTGAAGTGCACAAATTAAGTAAACTAATTAAAATTTATAGAAATTTAATTCCGATTATTTTTGATTTTATATTAAATTGTCAACTGACAAATCCTGACAAATATCAAACACTTGGTATATTGTCACATGCAATAATAACACATCTAAATGCCCTTAGGCCTAACTATTTTTGTAATCCCGAAAACATGTAGTATTCTGCCATGTATTTTGCCATCATGTGCAATAAACAGTGATCATAAGCCTTTGATAACTTCAAAGTCAAATAAACAACGCACAAATCTTCATAATTTTGAACAACGATTAATTAATTAAAGCAGTAAGGCTAACATTTGAAAATTAGAAAACATGTTAAAACCTGTTGCTTCAGATCTTTGGAAGCTCGTAATGTTCGCACAATAGATGCCTCAAGTTCTTCACTTGGTGACATGCTTTCCTTGTGGTCCTTAAATAAACAATGACAACAAATGTAAATAAAATAGGAAACACAAAATCAGGCCAAATTGAATCCAAAATAGTCAACATTAAGATATTACCATGCTAATGCCTATTCGTAATAGCTGATTTAACTCCAATTTCGTACGATCACACAGCAGAAGAATATTTTCTCGATGTTCATGAGATGTGTAAGCAGAGTCAGTGAAATCCTGGGTTCGTTCCACAATAGTGTCTAAGGCACCAGTCAATTTTCCTCGATACGACGGGCCCACGAGCGTCATCCGAGTCATTTCTACGATATCCTGGTTTAGAAATCGAAAATAATGGTTAATGAAGGCAATTTTTAATAATCTGTGTTTTTAAATGAGTAGAGAATGGTGTTTAATGCAAAAAGAAACTAAAATAAATTACATCTGCAAATGTATGATTAGTGCAGCCAAATATTTATATCTAAATATAAACAAAAAAGCACACATATAGTGCATATAGTGTATTTTTTATTGTAAAAACAGGAATTTCAGAAAAATTAAGCTTTTATATTGCACTGAAAATATTCAAGCTTTTTGGGTACAAATGTTGAATTGAAAATTACCCAAACAAGTACGTGCATACCTCGAATTTCTTAATGGCGCTATGGACGGTGCTGTTGCTGTCCCAGTCCTCAGGAACTCTTTGTTGTGGTCCCATTGAACCCAAATGCCCGTTGTGGCACAAATCTGAATCCGCCATCCCCGACGTTTCCATGACGCCGTCTTTGACGACGTAATGGATGAGGTCCATTGCTCTCCTCATCTGACAGAATACGGTGTCCCGATTTTCCCTCGAAGATTGACTTTCGGGGTGCCTTAAACACGTCTGCAGAACGGACAACGTCAGCAATCGATTTCGAACTGAGATTTTAAAAACCTTTTCCACAATAAATTGGAATAATTTTACCTTGGAAGATGTTAACAAGAGCATGGTGGACTTCTCCAAGATTTGCCTTGCAGCTGACATCTGCGCCCTTCTTCGTTCATCTTTCAGGTCCTAATTGTGAGCAGAGAATATCAATAAACCAGTAATGGGGGGAAAAAATATGTTTTGGTTTCGGTTATTTTAAGCTTACGTTTTGCCTATCTCCTGTAAGGTGGGCCAGCTCCACCATCTCGCTTCCAAACTGGCTGAAAGCTTTTACAAACTCCGTAAAGTTCGCCACATTCTCTAATTTGTTCAGACTCATCGCAACCTGTATAACAAGAACGTACAATAAACGGACATTGCTATATCGGGAGAGTGTGTTAATGTGTCATTTTAAGACAAACGTAATGTCTAACCTTATCTTTCGCAGCCAGCAACTGTTTTACCACTACCGTGTCAGCTAACAAAAGTACCCTTGTCACTGAGGAAAGCAATGCCCTGGCTGCACGAACCATTCCACTTTTATCACCACAAGGCCTCATTTGTCGATGATCGTCATATTGAATCTCACATAACTTTTCAATGGCAGCACCTAGAAAACATGACATATTTCTTTGCCACGATGCTTAAACAATGATCACATGGCTAAATAATTCAGCTACAATACAGAATCAAAATTGACTGCACGGATATTTGTGACTGTTAAAGTGCTTGACATAAGCCATGCAATTCTACGGGTTATGAGTATTTTATGGTGCATCAGTATGCCAGACAAATTGTGTCAACTATTTTCAAAGAAACGTTTCAGTTTGCTTCAATTTTCTTTTTCATTTCAGAAATCACATGCGATATCATTGAGACAAATTAATGGTAATAAAGTAAACATTTTTGCTTTTCTTGGGAATGGCATCTGTCTCACAAGAGAAATAAAAATCAAATGGTGTTGTGTAGTAGACCATGATAAAAAACCAGATACAAATAGTATGCTTTGTAGCTTCAAAAGTACACTACATTCCTGTTATGCACTGATTTTGAAATTTTTGAAGCTCACGGTACACTAAACGAGGTGTAAATTTGGTGTGGCACACCGGTTAAAACACTTAAATGTAAACTGATAGCACAACCAAACTCTATTCCAGCAATATATACGGATAATATTAAAAAACCTCGTTATGGTATATAAAAATATATATCGAATACATTTCAAGATATTTCTTCCAAAATTTCATGATATGAACGACCATATTCGTGTAGAAAATGCCCTTCCATGGTGAATATATGTATCGTAACACACCATGGCATAATAAAACCTCATTACAGAAATTTTCGCAGAAATTCAAGAAATTTTGAGAGTAATTTCACGACATCTAGAAGAAAAAATACTAGAAGAAATGGCAGCATCTGTTTGACTGTAAATATGTTTTTCAACAATTTCTAACTCACTGCACAATAAACGACGAAATTAATGAAAATCAGGTTTTGAATATGTAGGAGTATAAAGAAATTAAGGGAATTTTCCTTTAATAGAAGCATAGCTTAACAAGTTATGCTAGATTCTATCTTGAATTTCTAATGTTGAATGATTTTATTCATCACCTTTTTTGGTTAATCACAAAATACAAATTGTCAATTAACAGAAAACGGTTAGATCAGAGGATTATTTCAGATAAACTCTTCTTATCCATGAACGAAACAAAGACTCACCAGCAGCTCTTGCATCTTTACACGCATCATACATCTCAATCTTGATTTCTGGGTTATCATCAGCGATGGCTTCCCCAACCGCCACAAACCTTTCAACGGCCACATTGACAGCTTGTCCAACCCGCACAATAGCTCGCAATGTCTTTTCAGATTTAACAGGTTTATCTCTGTGGTTAACGAGAGTAGTGATCTAAAATGAGCAACAACAAAAAATCCAATTAGACACCACATTTATAAGAAATATAAAACTTTAACAACAATGACACTCGAACTGGTGCTTACGCGTTAGTAGGTTTACCATGGGCATTGACATAATAGTTTTCCCATTAATTTTTTTTTTTTTTGCAGCTGGTAGCGAATTTAAATCTGAACATTAAAGCAAAAATAAGCTTTCAATCTCTTATTATGTTCTAAACACCTGCTCTCATTTTATGCATCAAGAAACCTCGATGAAAGTTATTTCATAGCAGAGAAATGATGGCTTTGTCAAAAACAAGCGTTGACTATTCAGTTTAATGATGAGGAATGAGTGGTTTTTTTGTCTCATAAGAATCAGCGGACGACAACTGCCATAACCACATGAAAGAGGTTTGTTAGCACTTTGTTAAATTTTCTTACATATTTTTCAGACTCTTACAGTTGTTTTTTTACATCCATTAAAATTCATAAAATGAGCTATTCTACTGTTTTATAAAGAGCAGAAAAACTCCTTTATTGGTTAGGCTTTTAACTTTTTAAATAATGCAAGTTATCAAAGGATAAAATGCATCGTATGAAAAATGTGTATTTCTGAGAAGTAATATCAACATAGAAATGATTTCTGTAAACCAAGTCAAATAATATATAATAATGTATTTGTGCAATCTTCTAAACAATGCATACACCAATAAATATTTCCAAATAATTTATAAAGTGAAATATACGAATACATGTACATGAAATCAAATAACCCAAACTGTATTCGGGTTATAATTACAAAAAGTCACAATATCAGCAAAATGCAATGCCAATATCATATAATAACATTCTGTTGGACAAATAGTACATAGTTTCCCCGGTGTAAGTGGCATTAGAAACCAATGCCTGCTAATGGTAAATAGTTTGTAAACAAGAATAACTAGTTATTGCACCCCAGTATTGATAGTATTGGTGCAACAGTGATAAATAGTGTGAGATAATCAGACGTATGGTACAGTGATTCTTTTACAGTATTGATCTGAGTAAGCGACTACAAATAGCCTTTTAACACCCACATACAAAGCAGCAATTTACTGGTGCTAATTCCCATTGTTTCTTCCAGACGAAATGACTTGTACTGTGCAAATAAATGCAAACGCCACAAAACTAGCAAGTTCTTTTCAATTATTTATATTTGTCGTTAATTGCAGACTTTCACTATACTCAGTTTGGAAAGCAATTAAGTTTGAAGAATCTTGAAGCACAGAGCGCTGCAAGTGGTGGAATAAATCAAAAAAACAAGTCCAGTCACGCATAACGAGCAAAAGTACTTGGGTTACTATGGTAATAAAGGAAACATTACAGGCGTATAACATATTCATTACTGGGTAATTGCTATTTAGAATCATGGCTTTCAGCAAGAGGAAACACGATGCCAGCATGTTATGTACCCTCCCTATCTCATAACTGTCCATACCTTATAATATGTTGTCAAACAGTTCATTTCCGCACTCACGCATGCCTTCTCTTTAAATGGTAGTCCTCCTATTTCCTCGATTATAAATTAAGAGGCATAAAAACATCAGGCCTATAAGGTGTAATTTTCTTATTTAAAATTTATATACTTGCTGGAAAATTCTAATTTGGGAATGTGGAATAATCTAATTGTACGGAACAACGATTAGTAATGTAGATCCGTGTTTTTCGACTTTAATCGGCTCACTGCATACTAAAGTAGGTCTTAAATTGTCGCAGCACACACACCATTAGAGATTTTTCTCTCAAATTATCTATGAAAAAGGTTAGAAAACACCTGAATACAAGGCACGAAACTGATAGCACAATCAAACCTTATTCCAGTGGCAATGTGGATTTTTCATTGCTTCATAAAATTCCGTTCTGCTTATCAGAAATTGATGAAGTTTTGAGATAAATTTCCAGAATTAAAGAATGAAATTCCCTACAAGGACTACAAGGAACCAAACTGATAGCACAATCATATTTTATGAAGTCACAATGCTAATTTTTTCATTACTTTATAAAATTTCGTGCTGAATATCAGAAATTGATGAAATTTTGAGATAAATTTCCAGAAGTTTAAAATGGAATTATTGTAAAAGATGACAGCATCTGTTTGAATTTAAGGTACTATATTGACAGCACAACAAAATATTATTCCAGTGACAATGTGACTTTTCGTTACGTTATAAAGTACAGAAATTAATTTTTAAAATATCGTGCTATTCATCAGAAATTGTGAAATTTCAAGAGAAATTTCCAAATATATAGAACTAAATTCTTGTTAAATACGATAACATCTGTTTGACTATAAAGTAACAAACTTCATTCTTGCTTTATGTTTTCAACCTTTTTCCTCTTATAACACACTAAGGTATATAAAATATAGAAAAACATAGCTGTGAATATTTATAATTAGTATAGACAATATTATATTTACATAAAATATTCTTTTAACATATCCCTTTCGACCTTCCCCCAAACTTCCACGGCACACCTGGGGTCCTTTGGCGGCCCACCGGTTGACATGTGTAGTTGAACGCCAGAGCAGTTAAGCTTGCAATTAGAAAGCTATTCATTCAGTGAAGCTCTGCAAACGCTAACCTGATGGTCAAAGAAAATCTAATTTCATATCAGCTAATGACTAATTTGATCAACCCACTCGTCTGTGTCCCTAATTAATTTATACCATATAGCAAATGATGATGTGATGTGGAGTGCCTGCTTAACATCGAGTGAACGCAATCTTGCTTTGTGATGAGGTAATCTGAAAACATTCAGTTTCACTAAACGTAATTAATGCTTCTGCAAATTCGTCCTCTAGGGCAGCGGTCTCCAAAGTGGGGGCGAGCGAGATAATAAAACAAATTGAAAAATGATGAAGTCTTGTAACTTAGCAACTTGGCTAATGAAACCATATGGCTCCAAAACCTCAATCCTGCCATAAAGAAGATGTGCAATAGGACACCCTGTTCTCATGCGGTTTTTCGGGAATTTCTTGTTAGGGAAATAATTAAAGTAATCTTCTTAATTGTCTATAATCATCCGAAGTGCAACACGCTGCTATGCCGGTCACCGTTATGCAAATAATTGCAAACTGACTCTGATTGACCTTTAGGAGATGAAGTGCATATTGCAGGGGTATATAGGCCCTACTGTAATCCATAAGTCTGCGTGCTATTTTTCCCAGAAATTCACATCTGGCACTAAGGGAAGAATGCTGCATAGTTGATGTCGACATAAACATCCACTACCCATTTACGATTACTTCTTCACCTTATGGGAATAATTAAGGGGTAAGGGCATTGCGGGAGATATGGGTTAGAGAAAATGGGAAAGGCATAGTCTCGTTCCATGGAATTTCTTGGAAAATGGAAGCTGTTCGAAATGAAAATATTGCAAATGACGCCCATTTGCGCAGCGCAATATCGTGTTATCTGATATATTTTAAACCTTATACCCCATTCCTTCTGGAGCAAGCTCAGTAGAACAGCTCGAAAATCCAATAAAATGGCTTATCTTTCGGAAAATAGCTTCCATTAAGGCACGTTGGTTTTAAAACAAGCCATAGTAAAATCATGTTGTGGGGTAAAGACTAACAGCACGACACCATATTCAGGCATGATAAATACACGAATTAACAAAGAATTCCTAATGTTTCTTAACATTTAATTAAACGTTCTGTATTTGTCTAACTGCTTGAAAAACTAATTTTCCATTAAAATTATCTCTTATGTTGCCTGCCAAATTATAAGAATAACTTCAAGGAACCATCGAATTTGTCCAGCGATTATTTAAATAGTTAAAAAAAGGAATGATATAATATACTATTATATCTCCAATTTGATAGTAGTTAAGGGATCAATGGATGAAAATCAAATTAGAGTCAATATCATTTGAAATCACAACTTTGATATTAAGAATTTTCTCAATATATTTTCAATGTCTTCACGTTTATTCAGTAAGGTATGTCTAAGAAAAGTTCGATTACTTACTGAATGTTTGATTAAGGGACTAACTTATCAGCCTTTAAGGGAATCTGTTTCCGAATTTTAGTTGAATTAAGGATAAAAGTGAATGTGAATGATACGTTATCCTTCACTGCATATGTTAAATTTATCGCAAATTGCTGTAACCCAATACAAATACCGTATACATATTGTGCTCTTTATATTGTATTAAAGCTAAATCCTAATTTGTCTTAATGTATCAGGATGTAGACAATAACAATACTTGAATTAAATATATGTTTGTATTTTTGCAAATGACATAAATGCAAAATGTTTATATTCACTCCATCTGATGAAAAGTAAAACGATTATGGATTTGATCTAACATTAAAAAGTCGAAGCGCAATTTAATCATCCTCATGGATACTTTTGTAGTTTCAACCTGTTACAATGTATATTTCTATCTTTAACCCTACTTGTATGTCATTGGATAATTGTGTCGGAAAATTTTAAATTATGCATCATGCAATTTAACATGCAAATTCAATTTTCAAGTACACTCATAATCATTTTATTCCCTCAACGAATTCGTTAACTCCCTAATGCGATCAGGCATCATTAAATATGCATTGAAATAAGGAAATATTGAACACTGGTCGTGAAACGCAGAAAATTACTTGTTTATTAGGTAGACAGTTGTTATGACGCCTTTCACATGAAATACTCCGTGGTTCGCCATCATTACTCTAAAGTTACAGTATTTCTATTACCAAATTCGGAAACGATTCACTAGAGATTGAATCAGTTTGCTGATGCTGTGCAAAATCGATTCCTTATCAGACTTCAATTTCGAGGGTATTGAAGCATTGCTAAAAAACTTATCTCAGTTTTTCAGGCAGGCTGTCCTTCTCTTTTAAAAAGGGTAGCATAAATTTCTATTGACATTGCCATGCTCTATGCAATAAAATTTAAATTAAAAAAAATATTTGTTTTGCCAAAAAAACTCACTAAGATGACAATAAGAAAACGTTTACACTAGAAAAAACCTTAAGAAATTTGGTAAATTAAGTCTTACAACATCTTATAAGTTTGTTAGTAATTAACTTTAGTTGTTTTACTGATTAGAAACAAATTTGTACAGATAGTAAAAGTCAAAAATATTTTATTTTCACTACAGATCAGGTACGTTATTATGCACAAAAGTCCAGAATTTCTAGCATAAGATGATTTAGGTTATTATATATTTATTTGCATTCATTTCATTCCAAATCTATTACACTCTTGAGATCAAGGCAGAAAAAATATTAAAAAATACAGGAAATGGGCCTAATGCCCATGACTTATTCATGTAGTATTTTGAAATATTAATAATGCACCAAAGATGCATGCACCTTTGGTGCGAACGAAACCAGCAGTATCAAATCAATTATTTATGTCTAACAACACGATTCACTAGATTGTTGAGCATTCAGAACTTTATTTGGATGCTGTATTTTCAAAAAGGTAAACAAAATAATGTTAAACAAATGTAATTCTATCATAATATGGTCTTGGGCAAACTTTTGCCTTCTTTGCAGTCTGAAACCTTCTTAGAATGGACTGGAGCAAGTTTTGAAATGTATGTATAGGAATTTTATACCATTATCCCATTTCGTTCCTAACTGTCACTAGAACCCGCTCACTAATGCACTGACACAAGCTCTACAGTGTATAAGACAATAATCATTGTTGTCAACTGATGTTCTTTCAAGGTAGACAAGAAAATTACTTGTACACACCCCCTGTACACCCTGGATATAAATATATCTAATAAAGCCAAGCAATAAACAAGCATGCATATGTTTCGTGTTATACATTCCATTCTATTTGCCAACACCCTGCAATTCAAAGTGAAGCAGCAATAATTTTCACATTGATATTTTTATTTTATGTATACATCAAACAAATAAATCTTCAGGGTGGATCCTTTTTTACTATACGTTCCCTTTTTCCTTACCTTGTCATACAATCTATAAAAATAATCCTGTTAAAGAAAATCTATATATTGAATGCCACAAAAGTTAATTGGATTTGATGGGGTTTTTCTTTCATAAAGAACACGTCTACAAGAAAGTTCCCATTTTAGGTCACTTGCCAAATCCAGACAATAGCATTTTTGGGGAAACTGACGTTTTCTTTTTTTTTTGTTTACAAGTTTGGCAGCAGACGTAAAATAATAGTTCTTGGATAGAACTGTTTTAGTGTCGTTCAAGGAAATGTACTAAGAAATGAGTCTAAATTTAGTTGAATTTGAGGCTAAAAGGAGTGGCAAACGTCTCTGCCATATTTTCGGTTGTACAAGAGCCAGTTACGGTCAATCATGACTTTAATGTCCATTTACAGCTAATTTAGAAAACCTGTCACCAAATATAGGAGAAAGCCTAAATGAACTAATTATCAATCTTGGTTAAAATTAGCGACTAAAGTTTTAGAAGTTGTCTAACTCGCTGTGCGATCTTAATTCAAATTGTTAAGAAAATTTAAAATACCATCACAATTAACTGATAGTTTACATCAGGGGTGTTTAACCTTTTATCTAAATAAAATACAGAAAAGGGAATTGCGATTGTAATCCCACCCAGAAGCCTTGTCTAAGTTTTCTTGAGTTCTCTTTCAATTAGGAGACCCGGGTTCAATTCCCGGGTCGGCTACCTTAACTGTGGTTTTCGCGGTTTTCCACAGTTTTTCCAAGTAAATGCCGAGCTAGTTCCTCTAAAAATCGTCCATGGCTATGTTTTCCTCTATTCCTCCTATCTATTAAAAATTTTCAATTGTACAAACAAAGACCCTGATCCCAATTGCAAGATATAGGCTGAGCACCACATGCATATTAAAGCTGCTTAGGTATAAGCTTCCAGGCGCTATGATCAATAATTAAAAATCCAATCAACGTGATTGGATTAAGTTAATTATGAAACGTATAGCGCTTGGAAAACTACCAAAATCAAGTAATACAACAGAATTTAGGCTGATACTTGTAGACAAAGGGTCACTCACACTTGTATATTTATATCGCATGCAGTGTGGCAAGTGTACCCCTTAAATGCCAGACAATATGTTAAAAATGTTAATTACCTTTTAGTAGCTTAATAACTCTCAATATACATTAATTTATTTTGCAAAAAGTTTAATTGTACCGTTTTTCTAGTATTTTTGGAAAATTTAATTTATTTTTCATAAAAATTAAATGACAGTCTTATACAGTAGTTGTGGGTGAGCTCCCTAAGTCCCTTTGTATCCTGGTAACTAATATCAATAGACCTGATCGTATATACAGCATTTTAACGAAAGTTTTAAAGGAATTTAGCGATGAAATTCAATTTCAAGTTGATATCAATGAACGTGATTTCCGACATTAATAAAAGAATGACAGGGTGGGAAATCTGTGCTTTATTACTCCCACCAGCACAGCCTAGGTAAAACAGTGCTTTACAAATTCGTATTTGGCATTTATCCTATAAACCAATACCTCTTCAAATAAAAGCACATTCGAGATAATGCTCTTAAACGTTGAGGCATAAATTACTGAGCAAATATGCTTTTATGCAGGTATCACGCGTAATAATTGTCTATCATGCATAAGTAGATATGGTGAGGAATTTCTTGTGCAATGAAAGCGCATTATAGTAAAGAAGCCTTGATTTATGGTGATATTAACGTGCTATCATGCCGTGCATATGTTAGCATCCCAGCAATTTAGTGCTAGTAAGAAAATCGATCTTAATTACTCAATTACAGGGACCATATCGCAAAACCTTTTTATTTCGGGTTATAAAACTAGAACATCTTGTACGACAAATTCGGATTTTTGTGGGCTGTATGGCAAAACATCATTGGTTAAATGATTTCTGAATGGATTCCTGAAATGGATGCCATTGAATTTATCGTGGTGTAATTCGTAACTTCGTTAGTTTCTTACCGGTCGATACAAAAGGCATGTGTTTCCATTTGTGTCTTGGATGTTCCGCATCATTTGAGACAAACTTGGAAACATATTTCCCGTTACAATGGACCGGCTCCCATTTCACATAAATAAAGCGGAAAAAGCTTTTTCCTTTCCTTTCTTCGATAACAATACATTTCCAAGAGTGATTCAAGATTTAATGTTGGCATTTGTAGTCAGAAGACGCATGAACCAACAGAGTGCATGATGTAGGAAACTACTGTCCAGTATCTTCACGAATGTAACCACAGGTATAGTTTTGTAACACGAATCTGCAAACCCCATCTACTATTGGTGACCAGGCGTTAATTTTCAAAATGAGCAATCGGTTGATTTGCCAAAATCATATCAAGGAATGTTTATAATGATAAACATGCGGCTAGCTGGGTTCTCAAAACTATGTTAGCAATGAAGGTCGAGTTGAAGATATTGAGAATTTGTCATCTGTAGTTTTGTTACTCGCTATTAAACTTGTCTTTATTTTTTACAAATTAAAGTTTACAACATGAAAATCAGAACGTTCATACTTCAAATTGTTCAACTATACCTCTGTGGAGTTTAAATTTTTTAGTGAAATTTTCCTTCGTAAAATATACAACTTTGGGATAAAATTCCCACCATGAGAAGAAAAAAATCATATAGAGAAAACTCTGTCTATTGTATCTTCTTCACATTTCTTGAATATGGGCAATGAGAGATCTAAGAACGTTTAAGTGAGGTAAACTGCATATTGGATATCCATTACCCTTGCAGAGATAGCAGTTTTCCACATGCAAAGTAAATTGTAATTTCGTTTTACGACCACCCATTCCGCGGTTGGTATGCAAATGTAGAAACATCGCTAGTCTTGATAATAAGTGAATTTTTCAACGTACTATAAACAACACCGATTATTTTTAACAAAAGATCAATGTGCTCAATTTAAAACCCATTTAACTTGAGTGGAATCGTAACTTTCAGATGAAAACAACAACAAAAAATTCATCATTTGATAAGCATTTTTAGTTTTTGCTTCATGGTACATAAATGTTAGACGATGACACTGTATACAAGTGCATTTTCCACCCAACACAAGCAACATCAGACTAATCACACAAAAAACCATCGAATATTTCAAGTTATCTTCCTCAGCATCATACATGACAAGACAAGCAGCTATTTACTGTATCATTTCAAACTGTTAAATTCTAACCATAAGGTCCCAAAAAATAAATAGTACACGTGAGCCATTTATAGTTTTTCGTTTGACATAATAAAACAATTTGAAATAAAACTCGCAATAAAAACGACTCAATCATCATTTTGTTTTCTCTAGAAATAGCAGTATATAAGAAACCATACGCACATTGCACGGGAATCCTAAAGGTTAAACCAGTCGCCTTGCCGATTTCAATATTGGATTTCTGAATTTGACCTAAATAGCGTTTTATATTGAGAACGAATGATAAAAATTCTTCGGCATAGACCTTCTGTTGGTCCCATATAGGGAACAAAAACCCTTCACGTGGCAAGCATACTGTCAGTAGTGGTGGTACCACAAAACAGTAAAACATTATTGATACAAAAGTTCCCGTAAGCCGTTACACAGCCTCTTAAGCCGAGTCACAGCCATTAGCCGTAATGTTTCCGTTTCACTGCTGCGGCTCGAACTTTCACCCTAATATCGAAAACAAAGACGTCACAAGTTTTGAAATACCAATAATTGCAAGCAGGCACAATGAAAATATCTTAACGATTTAGTACTATTTTGTAAATGCCATATGCAGAGTAACTGTATCAATCAAGCCAAGCATACCATAAGTGGAAATAAATTGTATCACAAACGAACAATATAAATCACTCCAATTTACTGTAGGCTATATACACATCTAATTCTCTCAATATTGATTGCATTGCAATTTTACCTGACCTCTAAACAATGCGTGCCATTAACTTCATTTTATTCATTATTGTCCATATTAGCGAGAAGTTATGTTATTAGAAACATTTCAGCACGAAAATCTATAACCTGCACAACCGCCATTACTGAGAGTACTTTTTATTCTCCTTATCGTTAATCTTCATCAACCTTAATTAAATTCAAGCCTTATGCTCAATTAAAGTAAACACTTAGAAAGAGGGAATTTTTTTTTTCGGAAAGTTTGCTAAAAATAGGCGTAAATTTCCACAGTCACGTTTTAATTCTAAATAAACAAAGGCGAAATTTTAATTCCATAATATAATGTGGTGAACATAAATTATAACGTTGCTTTATAATTAATTGAAGTTAGGCTTTCACGTCGTATTTGCACAAACTGGCTGGTTTTTACCTTACAGAAACTCCACATTGCATATATACAAGTTAATGTATACTTACTATGCAGTAGTAGTTCTGCAATAATGCTTACAGAAGATGCAGGGTCTTTTACATACAAGTAGTTCACAATAAGGTTGCTAAGGGGCCGTGCATATATATTATATCTAATTAAAACTGACTTTTAATGCATACTTCCACCCCTACGCGTGCAACCTTTCATGCAACCTAGCAGTGAATATGGACGCATCCACTACTATTTTCTTCCATACAACGTTAGGAAAATTCCAAAAATGTATTTGATTCCAACGAACTATGAAGAAGTCGACCTCTTTTCTATGCATTTCTAAAAACGCAATTTGTTTTCATAAAAAAATGTTGTATAGTGAAAACCTCTCCTTCATAAAATTTACAAAAAGTATTTGTATGAAGACAGAAAAATGCGTTTTGCCTTCTGCTGCAATTTATTTTAATGTTATTAATAAAACTTTTTTTTTGGTATGTGTAAAATATTTCATATAACTTATTTAGTTAAAAATAACACGTTTTCATACAAGTACTGTTCATACAATTTTCTCAGCAATCCATTGACCTCCCTAAGAGGGTGAATACTGGATTAGAAAATAAGAAAGCTATTAAGGATAATGGGAGATGGAAGAGGATGCAGAAATCCTCTCTAAAAGTTTCTACAGTTTTAGGGTCATTGTTATGGCGCAAAAACGTAATTTTCTTAAGATGTTGTTGCTATGCGAGGATGTGAATGGCTCGCAAGATGGCTAAGATAACATAAAAACCGAACAACTTCCAATGAATTTCTTTAGATGCAAGGCATACCTGTCCACGAATCCTCCAAAAACGATGAGCAATATACTGAAAGCTTTTGGTATAAAAAGGTGCAAAGTATGTAACTTGTACAAGAATGTTGAATTTGTTATTCGGTGCTTTGACAGTCATAACCATTACCAGTTATGTTCATGAACTGCTGGACAATGGCATGGAAGTTAATAGACAAGAAAAACAGTTAGGCTGTAATATGCGTGGACGCTTTTCCAAACATATATCAACTATGCAGATCATCATTTGTCTGCATTCCCCTCCGCCATAATTCAGCATTGTCAGTTTTTATTTTAGAATTTATATATAAATTCGTGGCGCGTGTATTATAGCACGTCATTCATCGTACAATTGTGCCTAGAATGAAAAATGTACCAGTCATAACTTTTGGCTGACAACGTGGAATTCGAGTGCACAATGAAATGGTTTATGATATGCAACTTTGAAAATAATGTCCCTCATATTTGCAATTACGTATAACAACCCGTTTTATCTGTAAATTACAACCCAATTTAAAATTTTCGTTTTCTGTATATACACCGAGTGAAAGTTAATGCATGTTCAAAGTCGTATATAATGAAATTGTCTAGCACAAAATGCATTTCATTTTATATATTACCACATTTTCGCTGGAAAAACATATTTTTACAATGATATCATCACATGACCGTTTGCAAATGTACTTATCGCATGCAGGCTATACGTGTTGGAAAGTACGTGCTGAAACTTAGCATATTCAATGTGATTAAAGTAAAGCCTTGATCGATAATTCAAAACGAATGCATGCTGTTCACAAAGGCTTTTTACTTGTGTTTCAAAATGCTCGTTCCATGGCAATAGAAGGAGACAAAACAACCCGCATTTATCAACTGAATACATTAAAGTAAAAATAATTACAAATGCAACTTGATAATGCACACCATTCCGAAAATATTGATTTTCACTAAGATGCGATGTGTGCACGCGTCACTCAACACATTTACAGAGGAAATCATTACACCAAAGTAATTAAATTAAACAACCAGCAAGAACAAATTAGTTTACATGGATAGTCAATATGTTGTTTCCCCAAATAACTGAAATTACAGTCGCATATGACGAAGGAATGACAGGATTTAATACCATAATGTCATGCAGACAATACAGTTCAAATGTTTACATATTTGATTTCAGTTCAATACTCTCAAATGTCATGTTACCCTAACGTTTGCAATGGATAAATTGGTTTCAAAATCTCCTTTATAAACACAAGATAGCGTAGGAAAATTTGGAATATTGTAAATTCTCAATGCAGTGTCATTCCCTGGTGATGCTGATGCCATCTATAAAGCTGATGGATACCTTCTAAAGGATGCCAATTCGTGAAATGGCTACAATCTGGCACAGCACAACTCTCGGGACCATAAATCCACAAACGTGAATCAGCAATGGGAGTTGAATTACTAGCGCAGACGATTAGGAATCATTTAATTCAGGCGAACATCGTAAACACGTCATTTCTGGGTAGTGAAGCATCGCCTTTAATATTTTTCCGCTTGACGTCATCATCAAAAGTAGCCTAATTTGAGATGATCACTAGTTCACTCGAACATCGTGTGTGACAGTCAGGTTCAATCCAAGAACCAATCGATTCCCGCATAACAGCATGTAATGTAGGGCACGTATTCACGATGCAGAGATCACCATCCCATTAAGGTTGCACAATTTCAACTGAAGAGAACATTTTTGAATAGCGTATACTATGTACCACCAGTAAGAAATCAATGGAATGATTAACTTTCATTAATACCTTTTTAGGTGCCTACGCATGTCTAATTTTTAAAGCCTTGGCAGGCGAGGAGAAACTTTGGCTAACAATTTATGCGCGACAAAAGCCTCTTTCATAGTAAAGAAAATGTGAAAGAAGCACGGATTACATTCAGGTTAATGTGATTAACTGTTCTTCAGTGATTATGAACAGTCCAACGCACAATATAAAACGTGTAGGAAGAGTGGGAGGACAACGACAAAAATGACTAACAGCTTCACATGCATTGAAAATTGCACACACATACACACAAAAAAATCGCATTATCTTTCTAAATCCTCAATATAAACACACCGAAAGTGCAAATATCTTTTTAGACGTACGACCTTTTTGAAATGAGATTCGTGGCATCCTGTGCTGTGAGATTTAAAAACAAGAGTGTAGGCGTTTAAGGACAAAAAGCTCCGTGAGATACTTCAACCTGCTGTTCCTGTTTTATTACATCTACTTTATAATTTTTAAGCACTTGCATCCGCCAAGGCTGAGGAACCACGAGATGAAGGAAATGGAAAGTGACTTTTTGTGCAACATTTTGGGTTGAACGAAATCAGCAAACAATTCCAAATTTCACATGAAGAAAATGGTAGAAGCAACAGAAAAACACTGTCAATAACCTCTTATTTATAAATCCTCTTCTTCGAAGGGATTCTTAATGCTTAACAATCCTGGGCTGGCCACAACATGCAGCATAAAACTAGGTCAAATTATCTCTGAGGTTAATGTTGAAAGGGTTTATATATTAAACAGGTTTGCCGTGCTTTTAAGATACTCTCATGATGAAGACAGTTTACAAAACCACATAATTGGCTTATCTCACACGATGGTGTAGCGCATTTATCGGGATTTGACATCAAATCACAGGATTCCAAGAGCTGTTATTCTTTAACTTCTCACTAACTTGCAGCTCTATAATTTTGCACTTGTATATGTTTGTAACAACATTTTGAGATTGCAACAGCACTATCAACTTTAGTTGAACTTGCAAATTTGATGCTAATAGTTAATGGCCGCGGAATTCGCATGTTGGCGAATAAATTACCACTTCTTTTTTTCAAATCCTGTATTAAAGCAATGTTCTACACAGCTGCAGAAGCTTAAGTGCGCTTTTTAAAATAATTATATTCATAAATACAGCAATTTTCTTGTGTTCGTGCACATACTTAGACAAGCAAGCAACATTTTGCAATTAACTCTTTGTTTTAACGCATAATTGTTCATTTTTAATATAGTTGCTGTTTGTCTAAGAATCAGTTTATATAATTTTCAACAGAACTGGAATATAAAAAAATATATGTTGCGAACAGCGCTTGAAACAGCTCGTGTGCAAAAGCATGGATATCATAACCTTTTAAAATCTTTTTCCTTAAGTATTCATAATAGTTTTAGATAGCATCATTTAGTGCAAATACGGCGAACAATCACGACCTCACAAATTAAAATATCTGGAATATTGCATGATAGTTCTGGCTTAGGTATATTAAGCTGGATAAACATGGTAAGACAACTGCGCAGTAATAGATTTTATGCAGAAGGACGTCACATATAAACTGCATCACGTGGAAATCCATGTGACTTAAATCTTCAGTGGCTAATGAACACATGTTTCATCAAAATTCATGTCGAGCAAGGTCTCGAGACAGGACAATGGTTGTAATACATGCACATCGAAGTCGGATAATGACGTATATGACGAAATTTGCATAACATCCATTAAAATATTGCTTCATATGGAGTTTAATGCCAAAGTAAATTCTTACCTGTAAAAGATTGAATTTAATGTGTCTAAAACACATTAAAACGAATAAAAAGGGTAACCAATGAAAGGGTAACCAATGACAAAATAGGCACGGCAAAAAAATGTTATCAATGACACGCTAATTCATTCTTGCTATTTGCTGATTATCAAATGGCAAATGCATTATCCGCTTTAATGAGTATAGCATTCGATAATGCTGCCAATAATTTATTTACGAGCATCGCTGTGGTAACGAAAAGAATTGAAATACAGTAATCACTTCCTGATATTTATTCTGTGTCAACATGGCATGAATTATAAAATGTCCTCGCGTGGATACACTGTATTATAGTTGAAGCAGAATTGCACATGGCCGCCATACGAGTGCAGATGCCATTGCACACAGGCAAACGACAGCCGATAAATGTTCGCCGCAATGTAGGTCACGACAACAAAGGAGCAAGAAGTATTGAACTTGAAATGCAGGCCTTTTTCAAGCGCCATGTTCCCCAAAGGCCATCAACGAAGCCAGTGAATTATTCAGGAGTTCACATGCCTAATTAATTGGCCAGTTTAAAGCGAGAATTAATCATTTCACATCTGGAGTTTGGGAAACAACAACATGTCCAAAGAAATTGTCCACCGCATGCTTTTCTGGAATGATAAAGATGAACGACTCTAACAAACAAATTTGGAAGCCATTTTTCAGAGCTAACAAAGCAACAAATCCAATAAATAATACTTGAATAGTGAACGTGAATTTTCGTAGCAATTTCAAATTCTCTGCAATTACAGAAAATATTTGTCAAAACTGCTTTCCAATATATCGTACGCAGCATGCATGCTGTAGTATGTGCTTAAAAAAATCAGTAGTAATTTTGGATACAAAACTGACTACTCAAAACTAACTCTAACATACAATATACTAATTTTTATATGAATATGCATATGAAAATTTCTATTGAATAAAAATAAAAACTGCAGGACATTGACTACATAAAGCATAGGAAGACAGTCTTGTAGTAAGCACTACTATAGAGTAATGTTCTCGTTTTGGCGACTATTCAAGGCCATATTCCAACGGTCTGCATACCATAGATATAGACTATCTCTATTCTGCCACTAAGAGCTCAGATCTGAATTGTTCAGCAAATCACCCGTTATTAAAACGTCGACGTCCTCCCAAAACTGACAGTTTAATTTAGGAAAATACCACACATAATGCCATCGTTTCATAAAAGATCCAATACGTGCGCATCTTATTACGTATTCATAATATCGTATTCGATATTTAGCCATCTAATTACGTAGCAGCTTAGATTTCTTCCACCTCAGCAAATTATTAACCTGCATTTTCACTTGGCGTATATATTGATTTGCAATAGTTGCGCTCATATTTCAGCTCTGCTAGCAAAAATCAATTAGCCCAGAGTTCATTTCACACGTGATTGTGCATTCTCACGTGCTTCATAAGCGTCACGAATCCAGCAGTAGCCTACTGGACAAAAACAGCCATCATTAACTGGTTTTGTGCCATAACCATTTCCAATGAATTTGATTTCATCAATGGGAAGGATGATTAGACATTACCAAGTTCCAACAAATTTTCGCTCAATATCGATCTGAGCAATTAGTCGTTTAGTCCGGTTACGAGTTTCACAGCACCATAAATGAATCTAGACCAAAAACACATATTTCTAACAAAAGCTTATGGTCATTCCCAACGGGATAGCCATCAATATTTCGTCGAACCATCAAGCGCTGCGATCGATTACATTAATCATTCCTCAAATAGAGTTGTACCAAAACCCATCATTAACTAGGCTATAATGTGCATTAGCTTTCCAACTACTATTCCATCATGCATGATTTGCCGGCTTGTTTATAGTTCTCGTAAACAACATAAAACCAAGCTGTACCAAAGTAGGAGTTATAACCAGAGTTTAATTAAGAGCTGGATGTTTGAACAATAAGATTTCTGTCAAGTTCAAGGCCAGCATTGTCGAGACATTGTTGAGGTTTAGTCTGACGGTATAACATTTTTTCCCTTATTACGCATCAACTCTGCATTGGGCTTAGATTTTTAATTTTAGTGCCCATCTCCTTGGCTGCCATATCTCAATAACAAAACACCTTACGACACAGTTCACTTGTCAATACTTCAAAACAGGTTTATCGAGCATCCAGTATAAACCATCCAGTTACTGATGAATACTATACCAACTGCTGAATTCCCCCACATGTACTTGTACCTGGCGACAATACCAGTCATGCGTCCACTTTCCAATGGAATAAATGCGCAAAGGATCCCCCTGAGTTCCACATCATGAGACACCCAACCGTTCCCCAACAGCTTAAAATGTGCCTCGCATCAAACCGTGCCAAGCCATTAGGGCACAGCAGCAGCCCAGCCCTATCGTTCATATATTCTTTATACGAATTTTCGTCGACATTTCACCAAGGTGGCCTTCGATCAAATCAACCACAGGGTTGCACCTCAAAATCTCGATGCGGCAAAACTAAAAGACAGCATGGGTCACGAATCACCTCCAATAACCTTTGGTCGACATAACACCGGGCATTGGTCAGAGTCCCAAAGCAGTCACCTCCAATTGTCATTCCCCCATCCCAACATCGCACTTACCATGGTAGTTGTGGTGGTGGTGGCGACTGCAGGAAGATGTCAGTCGTCTGTGATTCGATATCCTGACTGAAAAGCGTGAAATTCCTGGATAATCCTGAGAGGATTAGACGGGAAGCCTAAGGAAGGACACAGTGAAACACTCCGGGTACATGACGGGCAAGACCGAACGTTGGAAGACTGAATAGAGCGCGTAAATCCGCAGCGGTACGCTGTGTGGGCCCGATGAGCATCGAATGGCAAATCGGCGAGGGCGGATGCGTTCCGCGAGAAGCACTTTTTCTCCAAAAAATCGATCCAAATCCGCGCTTGTGTAGGAGGCTGGAGATCTATCGGAATGAAGTGCGGCAGATCCGAAGACGACCGCCGCTAGCAGGCGGAGTACGCAGCCTCGCAGCAACGGTGTTCATTCCCACGCTTCCGGCAGAGTGGAAAAGGAAGAATGGCTGCTGCTGCTGGAGCAAGCAAGGGTTCCAGAAGGGACGACGATGCGGATGTTGGCCGCAAGTGGAAGCCGACCAATGAAGGGCGAGGAGGATGGCGAAGGCTGGAAGATCTTCGGAAGAAGCTGCAGCGACGAACGACCGCCGACCGGGCGCATTGTGGTCGAGGTGCGCCAGAAAACCGAGATAGAGCGAGTGTGGAGGAGCGATCGGCGACAAAATCAATGTGCGGCGCGGGAAAATGCATACTTCCCTCGACACGTTGCAAGGGCCGGTGAAAGGCACTGAACCATGCACCATGGGCCAAAATCAACTAGGGAGGTGGAGAGGGGCGAGTTTGGAATGATGGTGAATGCTTTTTTTGTTTTTCTTTAAAAAGGGGTAAGTAAGAGTCCGGTCCTTTTGAAATTTTAATGTCCATGAATATGGTCATCATATAATATGCGTCGCAGAATACATCAATAATAGACTAGCTTTTGTCCACTAGATGCCAATGTAAATTGTTAGATGTATTCCGAAATGCATGTGGATGAAGACCTGCATTGCATTTCATATTGCATGTTGAGTTACTTCTGAATTGTATATCGAAATGCATGTGGATTGAGGCCCGTGATTTAAACATTTACGTGTATCTAGATACTTTAAGGATGCATTCTAAAATTCAAGAAAAGTAAAGCAGATGATGCATTTTTAAAATACGTGTGAATAAAAGCCGGTGATGTATTCCAAAATACATGTAGATTAAATTATGTGAAGTGTTTCAAAATACGTATAGACTGAAACCTGTGATGTATTCGAATATTTACACTATAAGGTTTATATATTCCTGAGATGCACCTCAAACTACATGCAAGTTGCACATTATGAAGCTGGAAACATTGAGGTGTACATCATACATCACTGCAGAACATCGTTCAATGAATACTAAATGCCACATTATATGTACACTTGCACTGTCAATGCAGATAAGGCTTTAAAAATATGAACTTCCGTATATTTTCGAAATAAATTTTAGTACTTCTGTGAAATTTACGATTCTTCGCTAAAGGGTTCAGCCAAATCCAATGCAATATTAAATAATACAATGCTGCCGCAAATGTTATGGAAAAAACTGTTTCGACGTCTGGTCAGTTAGACTTTAAGATGGCCATAAAGCAAATACGCTCGTTCCAACAGCTGTAAATCTTCGAAACATGCTCCTGTTTCCGATTAATGAATAATAATGAGTAGTGAATAAAGTATACACAAAGTATCTCCACAAAGTACAATGATTAACTTCGCCTAACAAATAAGGTTTAAAAAAATAAATTACTCGTAAATTATTAAATAGTTATCCGGTTTAGGAAAATAAAATATGATAATAGCGAAACGTTGCGTCGTTTACAGTTAATTAAAAATTCCGAAAAATGTTTCTTACATTCAATAAACATGCAATACCTGAAAGTGGAATATTTAATGGACTTTGTGTTAGATAGTAAAATATTATTTGGGCATATTTGCATGCCCTCATTTTTATACAAGTATATATATATGGATCGATTTAAGAATTCATACTTGCAATGTTCACAACTTCGTGACTACATTTAAAAGTTAACATCCTTTTAATAATATTCTAATAATGGTTACAGAGAAGCTTAACGTCAAATACTGTGCCCTGATAACTTAATTGGCTATAGTTATTAAAAAAATATAAGCCAATCATTAGATCTAAATGTATTACCATGTGCATAGTCGATGAGAGGATGGCAAATGTGTTTAAAAATCGATATCGTGACAACCAAGGGAGCATCTTCAAAACGCCATCGTTTAATGACGGTGGTATTAAACGCAGCTGTATTGCATGCAACGACTCATCCCAAAATCTAATGTGGGATGGCCACAAAACATCATCGAGGGAACATGGAAAGGGTGTTTTCTACATAGTTTTCAGTGGGATGCTGCCGTGAAGTGCTATTCTCCCAACGCCGTCGTTAGCATGAAATGTTAATGATATCTGTGAACATGTTTAAACATCGTTGATGAACTCCAAGGAGGATTCCAAAATTCATGGATGGTTACTTCACTCTTGCACGGTCCAATGGCACAGTTGGTGTCATCAACGTGCACAAAGTATCAGATAGAGATGATCGGAAGGGGAAAAATCAAAGGTCTGTTATGGTCTGTAACCGCAAATCTCGCGAGGACAGTGTGTTGAAACCAAGCAGAATAAATGGAACTTCTCAGATGATTTATTCTGCAGTGACAGTTGAGTAAATGTACCAAGCGCTTGTCACATATACTCAACATGTGTTCTTTTCACAAAATCAGCAATGCGCCGACAGGCTAGAAGCATGGAAAATTTCCTTCAGTTTTACAGAAAAAAAATCGCAGAATAAATGCGCAGATATTTTGCTATGGTGAAACCATCGGATCTTATCTATAACTTAACTACAAGCGCTATTAGATATGCAAAAACATTCTCATTATACATTCTGTCTGACTATCACACATTTGCATTTCAAGACCACTAATTAGGATATTAACATCATTAGTCGCTAATCCATAATTACCGACCATTTTAATCCACATAAGCAATTAAAAGAACTTGGTGAAAAATGGCAATTATCGAATGAGAAAAACCACTGAATTTACTAGTTCAAAAGTTTTACTCATCCGAAGCCTACATTTATTTCAACTCCAAACTGTTAAAATATATTGTGATGTTATTTTTTCAATTTATACCAGTAAACAAATTGTTTTAGCAAGTCTTGATAAAAACCACGCATATTCTGTACCTTTACCCACTGCACTTTTACAACCCTTTTGTGGAATTGACATGAGCATTGACATTTATTGCTTTCAACTAATGAGTTGTAAAAGTGCCGAGAGCAAAATGTCAATGTATATACAGCTTGTATATACTGTATATCATGAGTATTTATGAAATGTCATCTGTTTAATATGCATGTTCAAAATACGAAATAAATGAATGAGCATATCCATGCACTGTATAACTACAAAGATGTAATGACATATGCATGTAAGTGTAAGTAACGTCATACAATGTATGTCACCATATGTAATGTCATTGCATGACCATGTATAAATATGTGCACAAGTTTACATGGATATTTGTACTTGTAAATATATCTGTCATACATGAATATGTATAGTTATGTACTATATTGCTAAATTGTCATACAAAGGAATAACCGAACATATGGTTAATAGAGAGTTTTAGCATGCCACAGTCTTTATACATACCTTAACTTTAATGGCGGGAAGGGAGGAGCCACGCATTGAACTACCCAATGAACAAACTGAACGTAATAGGTGTGCATGCGTGTTTCATCCCTTCCCGCCATTAAAGTTAAGGTGTGCATAAAGACGTTGGCATGCTAAAACTGTAATATATCACCTGAGTATATAGTAGATTGATGTTACATATTATATATGGTGAAAACTTGACCATTGCAATTTTGCATATTGTATTTCCAATATGGCTCTAACATATAGGTACAGATCTGGTTAATATATCATCGGATAAATATGGTTCATATATAGCCCAGAATGCTATACTCATTTTTGAAAATAAAAAATTCATAGCCAATTTCATTGGCTTTTCATGGTAGACTACAAATTGATGGAGTAGGATAAACAAACAATCTCCACATCTTTTCTATCTCATTCGTATCTCTAAGCCCGAATTAGTTGCCCTTTCTATCTGTCGATGTTACTCCTTTCTCAATCCCAATTGATGAGATCAAGACACCGCTTGTTTGCCGTTCCAACCGTATACGAGACTGAGAACTTCTTAACTCTACTTGTATAAGGGCCATGAATGTCTATATGACAATAGTATAGCATTGTATATGGATTCAAGATACACAGTTTAAGCGCAAGGAAACATTCACCAATAAGGTATATTAACGAAGCGCCTAGCACACCATGGCAAGTAATATCTCCCGAAACAATTAAATTCACAGATTTAAGGATTTATTGATATTTAAAAAATTTCACTCTTTATATTTGGGAACCACTGAGAATCTAGCAACACACTACAGCATAAAATACTGGCCATTAATCATTGTATGCAGTTTCCAATACTGCGCACTTATTGCTTTGTTGATGAGTACCAGAGCTTGCAAAGAAAGGATTGGAAAATTAAATTAGCATTTCAAATACCAAGTTTTCGGAGAAAAAAAAAAGTATAATAAAATAGAGGTCATAAACAGTCAGAGAATATATGTCCTACGACTGCACGATATATCTAAATGTTACATGCAACCATAAATTTGCTGCATGACTTGCAAAACAAATAACCGTATAATCATTTTGCGTCGGTTTGTAAGTTTTGAGAGAATTTGTGTGGCTGGAAATAATATCATGTTTGCTATTGCATAATTTTGCCATAACACAGGCGAATATAATAAGTGCTGTCAACATACATTTATTTTATAGCCACGGAAAATACAGTACCTAATTGCATGCAGCACCGTATAGCGTATGTGACAACGGCTTCACGTTATTTTTAAAACCAATTCATTCAACATTAGGGAAATTTAGCAAACTCCAACCGTTCATGATTACCGTTACGGAAGGGAGGAGCCACAGACTGAACTACCAATGAACTAACTGAACTTCAAACACATTCCCGACGTTCAGTTAGTTCATTGGTAGTTCAGTCTGTGG
>JAUJYV010000485.1:0-39943 GCA_033995625.1 Ophyiulus pilosus | reverse complement strand
TTGACCTCCACCGAACCCGGGAGACCGACTCACCGAACCCCTGGGGTTCGATCGAACCCAGGTTAAGAACCACTGTCATAAGCGCTGAAACTGATAATTGGTTGGTCACATAAAAACAGCTAGAGAAGGCATGGCGGAGACAATAGTGTGTTTTAATGGAATTTCTTTTTAAAAAAAACGTGAAAAATAAAAATGTTTTACCTTCATCAGCTATATACTGCTGCTTGGGAGAAGGCGAAAGCGAGTGGCCGTGGGTGCAAGAGACAGCTTGACCAGAACCTGCAGATTTGTGTTCATCCGTCTGAGGTATGGAGGGTTGAGGGTTTCTCGGAGTCTCATCATTGGGCTGATTAATAGCTGCGCCCGATGTGCGCTGCTCCATCTTAAGGGTGTCCGTAAGCGGCGTTGAAACATTCTCCGTTTGAGGAGGGGGCTGCTGTGGCTGAGGTGGAGGCAATACTGCTTCCCCACAAGGCGATTGGACCAACCGGATGCAAAGTGATAAAAGGGCATGCACCAGCGTACTCTGAGTAACTTCGACTGTAGTTGAGGAGGGATTCCTGGGCAAAACCCTTAGTATACCCCCAAAACAAGAAGCATCACTGATGTCTGATTCTGTTGAACTTCGACATGAAACTCTCTGTCCCGAGTGGATTAGCGTGTGGACCAAAGAAGAAACAGCTTCAACTACGCTTGTTTGGAGATGAGAGTCAACACCATCGAAGCGAACGGTTAGCAACAGATTGACCAGCCTACATTGGGCGTCTAAAGGTCCCTGACCGATACGGATAGGGCCACTTGGAAACAGAAATAAAGCAGTGTTAACATTCATATTACCTACCGAAGTTTCAATATCTGAATTATGGACAACAAATAGAAGCATGATCCCATCAAATTAAAAATACAAGTTGATTAGGATTCAAATATTTGATTTTAAAGACTCACTTGTTGGCAACTAATATATAGACGATCCTCAGTAGTTGTTCCTTCAGATGTAAACCAGTCTTGCAATTGGCTGATAAATTATTGCAAACTTGAAGCAGACGAGTCACAAAATTGCAAAGTGAGTGGCAAACACTTGGTCCAGCCTAAAAACAAATACAAACAAAAAGCTGTTCATTCCAGGTGTTACCGAATACAAAAACGTCAAATTACAAAAGTCAAAACTCCGAAAATACAAAATGTATAAAACACCGAATAACCAAATAGAAAACTTACACTGAATTTGGAGCCAGGGGTATTTTCTAAACCAGAACCAGAGAGAAACTTGATGAATGCCGGAACAAGGTTGTTATCAGATGCGATGGCTCGTGCCATGGACACTATCTTAGCACCGTATTCTGGCGAACCGTCAGAGAGTCCGGCACTTGTAGAGAAGTTAGCATTTGTGTTGTGGATCCCTTGAGGCAGCAGGAGGGCCCTGAATGCTAGGTACCAAGTACGAAGCGAAAGGGTCGGATGCCAGGATAGGGCCGCCAAAATGCCTGCTGCAGCATTCAATGAGAGTGGAAGAATGCTGCCCATTTGATCAGAAGCAGCCTCGTTTAGAGTAATCCACAACTGGAGTAGGGATTCGAGGTTAACAGATCCAGGCATGCCAGCCTTCTGAAACAGGTTGTCAAAGCAGATGGCCAGCATGTCCACAGAGGAAGAGGTCGCCAGAGCTGAGAAGTGCAATGGAGAGACTGTTTCCGGAACGAAATCCTCGGGAGAAGAGCAAGATGAACATGCATTGGACTGGCTGGCATCGGGTGGCTGGGGAATAAAACAAGTTATAGAGTTATAGAGCATGTATTAAAAGGTCTCAAAGTGCCAAAATCGGAAGCAACAAAAATTGCAGAAATCTACAATAGAAACCCCTTAATTAATGTTTAATCATTCATTAAGGACTAAAACTGACCGCAATAGGTAAGAAAAAGGCGTTGAAGAACACGTCAGCCTCGCTGAAAGACATGGTCCTGAGCCGCAGTTCTGCTCCAACATCCACTCCCAGTTCCAGTCTAGCATCAACAGCAGCAGAAACAGTGGGAATGGGAAGAAGATCGGATGTTGCCTCAGGCGGTGACAGTCGTGGAAGCGAAGAAGAAGAGTTCTTGAAATAAAGCGACCTGAAATGGACATTTGTCAGCACCATATTAGAAGTGCTCGCAAAAAAAGTAGAGGACTTTAAACCAATGATAAAGAAGCACTTACTTATTGTTTTGAAGGGTCCAACTCTTTTTCAGTGGGAACGGTGAGAATTTGATGTTGCTAAGCGAGTCGTTGCATTCCATAGGAATCTCATCACTGCTAGTGTCATCCGAATCCACGTCAAGTAATTTTATTAAGCCAGCTAAGGTGGCATCCGTCTGCATTTGCATAGGTGTCATTTTATCAACATCTAATGTAATTTTTAGAAAACAGTGAACTTAATATTCAATAAATAATATGTTATGGTATTGAAAATTCTTAAAAACATATAGAAAAAAAGTATCACAAAAGAAATCGGTATATTCAGGGCGCCAAGTGAATTTGCTAGAAAAATTTCAAGCATACTTCAGGGACTTTAGGCTCTTTTTGGTTTTATAAAATATTTTTCCCATTAATAGTTTTAAGACTAATTTCAAGCTTATTCTTGAGTTTTTCGAGCAAATTTGCCAACTTTTAAAGCTGCTAGGGACGTTGCAAAATAAGTACACCACCCTGTCACTAAATCAATCTGGAAGCAATTTCACAGATGAGATGCCAAAACTCACTAATTGAAATGATGCAAAATAATTTATACTAGCTCAGATTGATCCAAATATGCTGGATGTCTGATTTTACCTGTTGAAGTTTTCGCTGCAGCTGTGCCGTTGCTACTGCCAGGCGGAGACAAATCATCCAAAGCAGAAGAAGTTGAAGCAACGGGTGCAACTGGAATGTGAGGCTCCATCATTGGGGAGCCAATGTCATTTAAGTTAGGGCGCTCTTGGCTGCTGCTACTTTTAATAATTGGGTAGAGTTTTTCTCCTTCCACAATGTCCTGAAGAAGGCAAGTAATAGCGTGGCCTGCCCACGGTCCACCCCAGAAAGGCGACTGGGATGATCCCTGCCGCCCTACGCAGCGTAGCAAGAGCTGATCCAGCTGAGCTTGATTCACAATCTCCCCTAAGCCAATGGCTGGTCTTGCAAATGTGGTTATCTTGGCCAACACCTTGCAAGTTAGCAGAAACATGTCAACGTTGCAGGTATAATCCATCGAGAGGAGAAGGGCTGCCAAGCCATGGGCAACCTTTAGATTTTGGCCACGAGGAAGGCGGAATGGTGGTTGGCGGGTATCAAGTGAGCTCGAGTCCTTAGACGCATCTCGACTGCTAGATCCGGCTCGATCTTGGGATGTGGAAGGCTCTCCCAATGAAGAGCGAGAGAGACTAGCACCCTCAGATCGTCGAATCTGAACCATGTCTTTGAAATGCTATAAAAAAGAGCACGTTACCAAAACAAGTATAAGTAACAGGAGTACCAAGGGATACAAAGAAGTACAATAAAGTAAAAAAGTGCAAAAAAGCACACATGCCTTAGCTGTGTGTTGCTTGATCATTTTCTTGACTAACTGTTCATGTTGTTTCGCAGCTGTATCCAAATCCATTGTTGACTTGCTTCCAGAAAAAGGATTTTTATACGTTGAATATGTTGCAGCAGGAGTTAAATAAGACTTCTTCACTTGTTCTAAGTTTTCCAGCTTGTAGATAAAAAAAGTAAAAATACCAAAATACATGTTAAAGTGCCCCAAAAAAGATTTTCATTAGCAAGCCTGGAATCCAATTTGCCTTGTGGTTTATCTCCACCAATGTAACAAATTAAAGGTCACGGTGCAAGCTTACCTGTTGTTTGTGATACATGAGTCGCTTTTGTAACTTGCGGCGATACAAACGATGGGAGGCTATCTTATTTTGGTTCGACTGATTACGGAGCATTGACCATTCTTCTTGGATAAAGTCCCACCGACTTGACGGCCCTACAAATTTTAGGCAACAAAACTCTTTTTATAATAAGATCAATTAAGAATTCCTGTTTTCTGACCATTTCTTAGTTGGCGAATTTACTAAATTTTAAACTGATTTTACCAGTGTCCCTTTCTCTGAGAGTTGATTGTTTGGTGGCCCCAGCTCCCTCACTCTCGTCATTGCTAGTATTCTCGATATTTTTACTCTCCGCAATATCAACGTAAAAGGAAAGGAAAAGCAGAACCCAGCCTACGAGCGAAAGGTCGATTGAGTCTGTAAATAGAATAAAATTAGATCAATGGGCAAATAAAATTGTAGCAAATTATAGGGAGGATGAAGTTACCTTGCATGAAGCAATCAGAATCCGTAATGGGTGCCAACAAGTTTTGCAAAAGTTCTAAAATGCTGGGAAGGGTATTGTGAAGAAGGGCTTTGTCATGACAGCTTACCAGCAATAAGAAGACCCTAAGAAAGTAGAAATTTTAAAATGACTAACGTTTCCTTGCAAATGAATCTACACTTGACTTGCCCTTTTACAAGTTTGAAAATTAAAACTAATTTGGAAATTTGTATCTTATATTTAGTAAACTTAAGTTACAGAACGCACCTGTCTTGGGGAAACACTGCAGTCTGTTGTGAATGGTAGAGCTCAACGAGCATGTTGGCTACGAACTCGCCCCACCATGGCTGCAAACCACATGTGCGCACCAGAAGGGCGTTGGCCATAGCTTGAAACCTGTTGGATCCGCCAATGGCCAGATAACGAAAGAGGAGCTCGCACATGGGCTTGCTGACGTGGGTGTTGATGGCAGAGGACATTGAGGGCAAGGGCGCTGCATGGGGCTTGTACGTCATCCCAAGTAGCACCACCAGTAGGCACTCGCTCAAGACACGCAGCTTGTCGGTGGATGCACGCTTGATGTTGACCCCTTTGTCGGAGTCGGCAGGTCCACCGCGGCCGAGCGGCATGGTGCGCTTCAAGCGCTCAACAGTGGCGGCAGCCAGATTGAATTGCTGCTGCAGCTGAATGCAGTCCCGGTAAGTGAAGAAAACGCGCTGTTCCTCGTCACTCACTTTACCCTGCTCACGCTGAATGAACATCTGAACGTGCCCAGAGATGGGGCGGTCCGAGGTGAGCAAGGGTCCCAGAAGTGAGTACAGCTTGTCACATGCCAGGCTATAGCGGCAGTGGATGTCCTCCAAGAGAAGGGAAAGGACATTCAGGTGCATCTGGAACTGTTCTGTGGAGTTTTCCTCAGATTGAGCCAAAGGTGTACCATTGCCGTGCTGCAGCCAAGGAAGAGGAGTGGTGTGTCCATAGAAGGTGCCCATTGGAATACGACATCTCGTTGTACTCATTCCGTAGCGTCCAATTGCTGTAATCTAGAATTCAACATGCAAGTTAGGATTGCTCAGAAATTGTTCAATTGTAGGGGTGGCACCATTGTCCAAAACAATACACCATATGCACATCATGCTAAGGATGGATTTAACAAAAAGACATTATCGACTCCACTTTTTCTTAATTTACTAACCTTCAGGAATCTACACCTAGGGGGTGGCAATAAGTCATTCATGACAAGCGAGAGAAACCATATGTCAGTGGATACGACGAGTCTCTGTCCGTCTACCTCTTCGCCCTCTGTCCAGATGTCGATGGACAAGGACACCAGATCAGGACAAGAAGGTATCATCAAATCGGTTAAATAGATGGGTTTTCCGAAATCGAGTACTACAAAGCGCCGGGCTCCTAAAACGGACATAAGCAATTGGTGAAGATTAGGCGGTGATTTTTATGCTTGGACAATAAATCGTAAGGCACAAAAAGATTCTCACCAGAGTGCATTCGTTCGATTACTAATGCTTGCTGTGGCGGAGGATGCAGAAAATGTTGCCACGGTGAAACTGGTACGGGTGTCACTGCTATGCTGTTGGCAGCAACACTTGTTGTGGAAGTGGAGGAATTCATGGCTGAAGTCGAATTAGACTTGGAGCCACCCTTTGGAAGCGAGGGTGGCAGCATATACTCAGATAACACATCCTGTTTCATGGCAAGGAGTTTCAGAAGATCCTTTGGTTGATGGAAATAGAAACATTTGCAAAAATATATATATAAATAATGGGTAAGCTTCATAAATTGCTCATAACGGGAGATTTAGAATGGCACTTACATCTGGAATTTTTTTGGTGTCTAAAGGGTTTTTGATAAACGACGAATAAGTCTGGCGTAGTCCACTGGTAGAAGGCACGTAAACAGTCATGTTAGGAGAAACTGCTATAGAATTATTCACACCACTCAGCAAACCTGGAAAAGAACAAGATAACCATAAAAAATGAGAACCAGAATTGCCTAGTTACGGCAGTTTACTTGAAACTAAAAAAAAAAAATTCACCTGGATCAACTCTTTCCACCTTGGTGCCATCACTAGCAGCGTGACACGTGAAATGCAACGGTTCAACTTCCAGAAGTCCCCTAAGCTGTTGCGTCGGTGGGTTGAAGGCACTGAAAGTACCTTGGCTATCTTCTGATAGTGATGCCGATCCCGCCTGACTAAGTGAAGTGTTTGGACAGCCACTGTTAACGCTTGACCCCATGACGACGCTCGGATTCACATGGATGCCATTGTTGTTATTGGCACTGCTGCTACCAGCTCCACCTCCCCCACCGTTACCTACCACAGCTGCATAAGTAACTGGTGTGGACGTCGGCTTGGGAGGCGACGGAGCTTCTACCTCGAAGAGCTCCAACTCAAAAGGCGTACGATACAGCCCAAAACGCGATCTCAGGAGGGCATGGAGAGGATCAGTCCTCCCGTCCAACTCCCGCACTACATTCATGAGCAACGATAAACACTCCTGTCCCACGGAATCACTGTCCAGGAATTTGATGCGGTTGAGAAGAAGGAAAAACCAGTGCATGGCGCCAGCTGTTTTGCATAACACCACAGATGGGAGCCAGTGCAAAATGGCACGCAGAAGAGCGATGTCAAAACCCTGCTCCTTATGTCTTTTTGGAAACCTGAAATTTTTGAAACAAAAACTTATAATTCGTTTCTTTTCTTTTTTATCATTTCTGGAAATTGTCAAACTGAAGTTGGTCACAACTTTCATTGAGTTTTATTGAAATATAAAATCAAGAAACCGTAAGCTTAATTCTGAACAGTTAATAAGTAGAATTGTCAGAAACAATAAAAAGATTAAAAGGAGGCCATTTTTCTGTAAATTATCGAAAACCTGATTTCAAAAGAGCATACTCACTCCATGCAAAAAACAATGAGCTTAGAGCACTTGTGTGCTATGCTTCTGCTGGCATCGAGAAAGCAACACTTTATTAAGGCATTCAGGTTTGACTGGACTGCCGGAAAAACAGAAGTATTTTCAGATCTAATGGAGAAAAAAAACCAGACAGGATAAATAATGTGTATGATTGATGATGTTGTGTCTTGTACATATGCAACCCAATGGGACTTACTCCTCCATTTTGCCTCCAGACTGGATTGCTGCAATCCAATTGAGAATATCAAGTGCCAAGTGTTGCTGATGTTCTAACGTGGTTACATCATTTGACAGTACATTCTTAGAGCAAATTGCAGCAATGAGACGCTCATAGAAAGACATGTTGTCAAGCATCGCAAGGCGCTCCAGCCTGATGTAAAAAAAAGAAAAACGTCAAAAAATAATTGTAGAAGTGTTAATGAGATTTCGAGTCTGAATAACATTGCATCACTATGATCCTGAAGATTAAGTTAAAAGATTAATTTTCAATTAAGGATTACAAATTAAATTTTACATTTATTTAATTAAGTAAAGTTATTTTTTACGCAGAATCCAAATAATTGACACATGCAAAAATGTTAGCAAAATTGTTGGTAAAACAACCCTCACCTCTCGTTAGCGATGTGCGTGACTTTGGTGGAGCGTACAGTGATTGAAATCTCGTGAAATAGGTCACAGCCTTTGGGAGTCTCCGTTTTTCTGTTGGGTGCCGAAGCAGCAAGAAGCTCAATGGCGCTTCCTGGTGGCACACAATACTCTAGGAGAGACTGCAAGCTGGGAACCGGCCCATGTTTGTCCTGCAACTTCATCAGGTTTTGCCAACGCAGTGGGGGTTTTGACGTCTGAGATGCTGGAACTGGCCGTACCGTAGATGGCACCTTTTAAAGCAATACAAGAAATAACACTTAATCGCTAGCATTGTGAGAAAATGCAGCTTCCTAAAGTAAGGATCCCTCAATTTTGTTCTCAACAGTTACAGATATCCTTTCAGAAAAAATTATAAGTACAGCATAGATGGTAGTTTTTAAACTAGTCGATAAATACTTAGTTTTAAAACACAAAACTTCTATTAGGATTTATCTAATGGAACAGTTTCCCTTTAAGTTAATCACGCCAAAATGTGATTGCATGTCGATAAAAAAGTGAATTAAATGAGCAAAAAATAGTATCAGTTTAAATTACCTCTCTCTTGCCACTATTTGCCTCCTTTTCGCCTACGATGTTTTTCAGGTGAATAAGGAATGTCCTTGCTTTGGTTTGCAGAAGTGCTGAACTGGTAAATGTGACAATTCCACTTTGCCCCGACAAGTCAATGTAAGATGACAGAGGCAGCGGGCCGCACACTATCTCCGCATTGTGTGCCTTCAGGAAATCTGGATTCAGGACTCTGTTGGCTTGACTTTCATTCGGTGATGAAGATGCACTGGAATTGGTGGCTCGATCTTCAGCTTTGATGTTTAAATTGATAAACGAATCAACTTCGGAATCTTTGGCTTTGACATCCTTTTTTCCAAGTCCATTAGTGTTCTGCTTTAATAAGGTAACCTGGGAATAGTTGGACAGAGAAATTATGCCTATGGTAATCAAAACGCATCCTCCATTATCAGAGGATGAGCTAGGACTTTCAAGCCTTTCCTTTTATCATGTTAGTTTAAAATTAAGTGTTCAGAATTATGCCTTTGATGCCACTCCAGAACAAAAGTTCTAGCACACACCAGAAAATAGAAATGAATAGTTACAAAAAAAGAAGATTTGGAAGCAATGCATTTCGTGTGCTACTGACGCCTAAATAAATATTTTGTGATGATAAATTACAATTAGCTCATAATTACCTGGATATTAGGTGGTGAGGAAAACACCGGCTGCAGGTTAAACTTAAAGTCGATATGACCAACACAACAAGCTCGTGGAAGCGTTATCTCAAACAGGTGCTCCTCCCAGGTGTTGCTAAATAAAGGAGAATTTGGTTTAAGTCGTGACCCAGTTCAAAATCGTTCAATTTTTTTTTCATTAGTTGACATCAATCGGCACTGTATGACAACTACCGAAAAAATCCATCACATGCATGGCAAGAACTAAAATTATAATGTGATTGGTCTGTACGGTAAATAGTCTTTTTGGCAATGCTAAAATTCATTTGAACAAGTCCTGTATTTGGTATGATGCAATTCTCTTACCTGTCCGGTTGTAGTCTCCAACTCCTTGTATGCTGATTTGATTCTCCCTGTTGCTGCAGATGTTGTGGGTGGCGCCTTTGCTTCTGCTCTTGCTGAATTTCTGACCAGCATGCAGGAAGGGTGGCCGCGAAGCGCGGTGTCAAGTTTGTGAAATGAGTCAAATTGTGAAGCTTTGTCAGCAAGTCGAATGTGAGTGGCCGATTCACTAATAGCTGACATGTTCCTAAAGAGACCATAGGTTGAACTCACATTTCCAGGTTTTAGGCAGCTTGTTTAGACGAGAACATTACTGGTATTACCTTGATCTTCGGTTTTTTCGTCTTTACTGCCAGATGCTGCATTAAAAGTTTCCCTGTTAAAGTGCATAGACGGACCAGCTGCAACCGATCCTAAACTGCCTCTCACTTTAGGCCACAGCTGAAGAAAATGCAAATTGCCATCCAACGTGCTTGCACAAATTCTTTCAATGCCTAAATTGGCGAAACAAAATGACCATATGACTTAACACAAAAGTTCGACATTATCATCGCGATTTTGCAAAAATTCCATTTACACCCTAGCCAATATCACCATAAAAGTAATGGTGTATACTCATTTTCAAAAAAAGTCTTAAGCGGAAACTTCTTAATCTAAATGTTCATTTTAAAACTTCCAACTAGATTTCCAAAGAAATGACATTTAAAGAATATAGTTAAATTGGGGTAATGTTTGTAGACCACTGACATAAAACAATAAGTAGAAAACTTACTAGCACAGTATGCAGCTGCAATGTAGGACGTGCCTACCGGTGGCTTCATTTCCCCTACTTTTTCTAAAGACGAAAGGTCAATAATATGAATGAGTCCCATCCTGGTGATGACTGCCACAAATCCAAGGGACGCATCTTTGGCGGAATCCTGTTGCGAACGCAGCAGCGCATCGCCTTGCACTTCACGCACCTCCTCGGGTAAAATAACAACCTTTTCGATGATATCATCCGGGTTTGTAAGAGTCCTCTGTAAGGTGGGAGTTTCCACCAAAGTGAATCCCTCTTCCCGTCGCTCAAGGTGGTACAGAAACAAAGCCCCAAACTGTTCACCACTTCTCTGCACTTTGCCCTGCCTACAATCGTCTGCATTGAGTCCAACAACCACCAATATATGCTGGCCATCCAATGTGGGAACAATGTGTGATACAGAGTAGAGATCGCCGTTGAAACTCCCTGGTAATTCAAGGCAGCCAGTGACATGGCCGCAAGGCAAAGCTGGCTTTCTCTCTGCAGGTTTCAGAGTAACGTTTTGGGAGCTTTCTTCTGTGTTTCCGGGCTCATATTCATCAGAGATGCTGACGTCATCAATTCCAGCATGAACCATTGTGTATGAATTGACGTCAAACTTGGAATCGGTCACATGGACTAGAGATGGAGGAGAAGCAAAGGCGTTCAGTCCAAAGGTACTGTCCAAAGAATCTTCGCTCAACAGCATGCCCAGAGACTGGCAGAGGAGGCGGCTGGCATCACGGCACGTACTTTTAGTGGACTTTGAAGACGAGCTAACAGTGCCGGAAGCGGCTCCGTTACTACCGTGGTTGTTGCCGCAGCGAGGTGGCTGCCAACCTAAAACGCAGTGCAAGAGATAGAGTCCGGAGCACGCCGAAATTGCCGATGCATTGTGGTTGTTTTCTTGGCTGGATGAGGGATGTGGGCTGCCAATTATGGCCTCCTCATTGGCTTTTCTAACCTCCTTCTCCATTTTCATGATGTCCAACGAGCGGCTTGTCTGATTAACATCATTCATCACTTGTACCAACGGATTTTCTTCGACTTCAAAACCGATGAGTGGGTGCGGCGTTGTTTGTGCTCCTATTGATGCACCCACAATAAGCAATGGCTGACAATCGCCCAAAACGGTATCCTCTTTGTGTGCAGCTACTGTGCAGTCCGAAGGCCCCAAGATGGCAAGAGCTGTTACCATAAGATCGTTTTCTGAAATTGCAAAATTTATAAACATGTCACACTTGCACAAAATGGATGATTTTACCCAGAACGTCTATTGATTAAGTCCCAAGTTAACCATTAGGGATATTGTTTACAGTTTATCCATGATGAGGATGAAACCCATAAAACAATGTCATACCTTTGATACGACGAATTTTGTTCATATCATCAGGAATTTGATTGGAAGCCGATTCGGTCGTTTCGTCTCTGATTTGAAAAACAATATAATATCCTCAGAGTTAAAGTAAATAGCACAGACATTCACATCAAGCAACATATATATTTAACTAACAATTCGGGATCATATTTGTCTAGCTTCGGGTGATTTTCAGATGTGTGAAATGACTGAGTATGCCTCTGTCGGCTGGCCACAACGGCAGAAACGATGAAAGGGTCTCTAAGGTTGATCTTAAATTGGAATTCCTTCTGTAAATGAAAAAAAAACAATCGTCACCAAAACCGAATTCGCTATTGGAATTGGAATCAACCCTTGAAAACGCAAAAGTCATATTGCCTTTAGAGATCGTCCAACATTCCATACAACTATGCTTCCATTTTCAGTGGACGTTGCAACTAAATCAGGACAGGTCGAAACGCTAATGCAGCCAAATTTTTCCAGACGATCCGAGTGCAAAATTGCGGGACTCGTGGCATTCGTAACTTTGGAAAAAGAAAATTGGCGACATCAGCTATGTAGTTTCATTTAGCAGTTATCAGAAATTAAAGCATAAAACAATTGAACACAAATCAACTGCCTTCAGGTGTGTATACCTGATAGTGGAACGTTCTGGGTGTACTCCCCTTTCACAAAGGGGCATGAAGGTGAATGGCGCTCGTGTTCAGACCTATTCAAGGAATGAGAAATACACAAAAATGCTTTAAAAAATAAATTTATTTGCTGTAGATGAGGATCACGCGTGATTGGTTTATTAATTGCATAATTCTCCCCCAAGAACTTTGATAGGGCATCTCCAATAATTAATATTTAATTTGGATAATCGGAAATGTTTTTAATACGAACAGGCCCCAGACTCAATTCGGTTAGGATTAGTTGGGTTCTACTCTAAAGAGAAGCTGGAAAGTTGAGCTCAATCTTTAAAAGAATCATCCTGTTTGCTGGAAAATAACTTTCGAAAACCAGTCTTGACAGCAAACTGGCATGTATGTAAATCATGTTAGGTGGTGCAAATAATTTCCGTAGGATATATTTATTTGTTAATTTCAGATCCTCAGAATTTGTTTGCATTTTGAAAATAGAATTTCGAGTCAAAATAAACATCATGACACATACCAAGGTTCGTCCGTTGGCTCCCAACAGACCAGACAAATACTACAAGTAAAACACATGGCACGATCATCGCCGGTAGAATTCGATTGATGATAAAATCCAGCTTGGGCCATTTGATCCGGAAGCGCCCATCTAAAATAAGTAAAATCAAGAAAATGAAGACGTCAAGCAAGTGCAGAATGGCAGTGTGATAAGCCACAATGAGACACTTGCTTGTAATTCATGTGAGGCCATTTTCCAAAAGTTTCCCTCCTTGCCATTTCACTGAACATGAGGGAGCGATCCACCGTGCCCACTCCATTAGAGCCTAAATCGGGAGCACCGGCAGACGGAAGGAGGGAATTCAGGCGTTCACTGACAGCCGAAGCAATGGACAAAGAAGGCACGGATCGGTTGAGCCTCTTTAATTCGTGTACCAAACTTGAAAAAACTGCTTTCAAGATATTATGGGGAAGTTCTAAGCACACAGTGCACCACTGTAAAGAAAAAGCAAAATTATATCAATTGACGTACTCCGGCATCCCCTTGAAAGCATTCCTACACCCGCAAAAACAAATTGCCAAAATCAGGACATTTCTCAAGGAAACAAAAGCCATATTTTATCCCATGTACCCTTGGGTACATTTAAAAAAAAAATTATGCCAGTGCAAGTTACAGAAATGCTATTAAAATAATTATTCAACCAAAATAAACATACCTTTACAACCTTATGATTTCCATTAGCAAGTACTTCACTCTTAGCTATTTTACTTTCCAATTCGGTTCGAACTTCATCTGTTAGGTCGCTTCTCAATACTTCCAATTCTTGCAAACATCGTAGCAGCTGCACAGCCTTAAAAATGATAATGAAGAGGTGATAATGATTGCTTGGAAATTTATAATATAGATATGAAGAGAGGAAGGAGTACGGGTGGCCGACATTCCCCTGCTGATATTTTAGAGCAGAAGAACGTCAATGCACGCTTTTACTCAATTGAGTCCATTCAATTCAATTGTATTACCCTACAGACAGCACTGAGGATGTCATATGGTAGGGGTGTTACTAGTACTCAAACTAAGTTGCATAATGATGACATTCTAAAACTACTGCCTAATTATAAATTGCCTCAATGAGTAAATTAGGTACCTTTAATCATGAAATGATTTTCAGAAGGCCCATCTTGAGTTTGTCATTTATTTTTCAGTTTATCTGAGATTTTAATCATTAGGGGAACTTAATTCCTAACCTCCCTTGATAACCTTCAGTTCAGTGTACATTGGTCGCAAACAGCAACTAACAACACACAGTGTAAGGCCAACATATTGTATGAGGTCAATATCACAGATCAATATACCATATTTACTTGTATATTGGCCACTTCTCTTTTACAAAATTATAAAATTCAAAACATGGTAGGGGGCTATTACACAAAACATCATGTTACTACTGCAGAAAAAATTTCCGTTTAATAATAATTAGTACTAGTGCACCGCTATAAAATTTATATTTCTGCACTGTAAGTCAAATATCCAGTAATGACATGCACAATATATAAACTTAATTTAGGGACTGAAAGTTAAAGTGTTCATGGAACTTGAGATGCTACAAAAATAACTGGAACACTCTTGTTACTCTCTCTAGAATAGTTAATGAAGAAAAGAGACCATCATTTGCCATTTATGGAGAGTCCTTGCAGTGAAAAATACGTGGGTTTATTGGGACACAACTTTTTCATATTACAATAAGAACCCCCAGAATGTTTTGAATGATCAAAAAAACGAGTTTAAATTACCTCCGATAGCAGAAACTCTATCCTGACGACATCATTTGGCGAACTGGCCCTCGTCTGGAGTATGGTGTCCAGTAGCAGGACTCCATTGTGATCCCTTCTTAATCCTACAGATTTTCCATCTGTGAACAATACTTTGTCGTGTCCAGGAATGTATGTACAGGAAACCTGAGACTTGTAACAAGCTACAAAATGAAATAAAATCGGATTTTTAATGTGGCTATTCCAGGTCTTTTGATAATTTGCGAAATTGTGAGAGGAGTACACATGTAGAATACATAAACTAAAGATCCAGACCAAATTTTTCATGTATGATGGTTGACCACAATTTTATATACCTAAGCCAATTGGACAAATGATAGTCAAGTTTCATGATTCAATCCTAGGTATAGATAATAATTATATTGATACATAAATATCTTAAGCAAAAATTGAACTTTATTATGGTTAAACAGAATTTGAAATGACAGTTACCTATAAACATTATTAAGCATGCTTAGAGAAAATTATCAAATTTCTTAAAAAATCTCAAACACTTCAGTGTATAGAAACTATATGTCATAATATGACAATTATTGTGCAGACTGGTAAAGCAATCCTTATGACTCAATGCTTGTGCGCTTTTTGTAATATTCTGCTGTTTGAGTATAATGAAAGTGCATTACTTCACATATTTCTTTCCCCTTAATTAAAGCAATTTTAGTATTTCCTCCAAGACTTTTGTGCTCAGTCTGGCTAGTTTTTCCAACCAACCCAACTACTGAATCTTATGAACTGTCATGTGTTTTCAATACCATTTGTTTTAAAGTTCCTGCCCACATGTATATATAAATTTATTTCACCCAGCTGGTAAGATTTTCTGAATAGAACATGGATTTGGTCATTTAATTTGCATGCTTAAAAACAAAAGTAGTCTGTTAGTGACATATTTCGAGGCAAATAGCCATAATCTAATCTCCCTTGTTCATAATCTGATCAATAGAAATTAATTTCTGGTTCAGAACTCCTTATCTACAATGTCAATATAATTAAACGTCCGGAAAGTTACGATTTTTTTTACGTTGCTTTAATATACATGGTATGATATCATATGCTTTCATGGTTGTTTAAAAAAAAATACCTGTAATCACACTACTAATATGTATACAGGGGAATATGCCCAAGTCTGAGCCAAGTAATCCAAGGAGTTAAAAGCGCTTAATTCAAATGAATTCCCCTTAACAGATTGCTTAAGTGCGTATTTACGATAAGGCTGTTTTGCAATAAAAGCTAAGCTGGCGATCGAGTCATTTGGTTAATTTAATTAAATAAACAACCGCGGACAAGGATAACAATTTACGCGGTTGGCAAATTGAGAGTATATGATGAAAACCGTAACTATACTTCGCCATCCACTATTTTCACTAATTGCAATTCACCTATTATAAACTGCCTGGCCCATGTGACCGAGTGATAATGAAACTTCAAAATCTAGTCACACCATGCTGGGGTGGGAGTCCATCAGTTATGATAACCGCAGGGATAGTATATCGATTTATGAGTCTGCAATTCTCAGCGTTACCAACGATTAATTACAATGACTAACAATGCAAAACCCGCTAAAGGCATGCTTTTGTATAATATGAAAAGTAGGGTTAACAAATGTTGGCATGAAAAGCCTCGCAGAAAAAAAAAAGTAAAAAACACTCGTCCGCGATGGGCTTCGCAATCTCCTGCAACTCTTTAACATCAGCTAAGCGTATATGCGGACCCACCCAAAACGCGAATTATTTCATAATTTAGGTTTTATTTGCGTTTTCTAAAGAAACCAAGAGAAACCAAATGTTGCACGTATGGTTCCTTCGTTGCCACCCACAGCCCCGTACACTTACCGGAAAGGGTGCAGTTTTGCAGCAGAATTCCCGCACATACATCTAATACTTTGACAGAGGATTCCTTGGTTATTACTAAAATCACATTAAGAGTTGGATGATATATTACGCTAGAAATACAATCGTTAACATTGATACATCCATCTTCGGACAACATCCACTCCAGCTCATCGGCCATTTTATTTTCACAAAAATAAAACGAGAAGCGCGAGGGCTACCCGAAAAATATAGGGTGGAAAATCCGCTAAAACGCTTTTGTCAAAGGACTTCATTCATTACGTCATGTTGTGTATAGTGTTGAATCATACTACTGGTTGAATGCAGGAACACCTGGGCATATCATATACAATATACTGTTGATTTTGGATTTTGAATCTACTAAACCCAACTTTCCGTTATTTTTAACTTTGCAATTTTCTTCATTTAAAATGAGCGGAGAAACTATTCATGTCATAACGCAAAATAGCGTCACTCTGCTCGTAACGAACAGCTTAAATGAATGTTATTCAGAGCAACGACTTCAGAAAGCCACAAAAATAGCCGAACTAAAAGTAAGTATTGATACGCGACTGGCTTATGCGATTTTTCTACGTTTTATGCGAAATAACTGCTGCAAAAATGTAATAGATTGCTGGAGAAATTCGTAATTATATAACATGCAGAAGTATATACATATATGAATGACGAATATCTGTGACCATAATTTGCCATTTTGCGGGCTGCATAAGACCATTGCGTGCAAAATAGTTTGATCATGCAATTGAAACAGTGAGGGCGTCTTTTTTTTCTCACACCCGCAGGCGTTGATTTAATATTTAAAATTTTCAGGGTAGACTGGAATTGGTGACAGGGATATCTCCATCGACTATGAAACTTGAATTGTACGATAAGAGCAATGTCCTCGTAGCGAGTATCAATGACAATGAAGCTCCGTTAGGATCATTTCCAGCAGATGATGGAATGAGGCTTCACGTAAGTGGCTTAAAAAATGTCAGAAATCCTTCAAATTAACCATATTTTAAAATTAGAAGTGGTTAAACAGATTACAATTTATTTAAAGTTAAAATGTGAAAAATCAGATATTAGTATTAAGATATATACACATGTAGATTCAATATAATAGAAGAATTTATTTTAGAGGAAATTAAACATTCAACTCAATATTGCAATTCAAATAACATATGTGGATCACTAGTGGATCACTTATTTTTATTATGACCAATTGTATTTCAGGTGATTGGAAAGTGTTCAAGTATGGACGAGTTTGGAGACTTATCAAAAGTAGAAAAGCTGACGCTATCCGAAGAAGAATATTCAAAGAGAAATGGTAGAAACCTGTCAATTGTAGCATCCTGGAGGGGTTGATGGATGTGCAATGCAAACTTCTCAAAATTTGTCTTTTATATAATATCACAGACACCGTGCGAGCTTACCTGCTGCGCAACAAATTGGGGAAATATTCTGATGCTGATGCAGCAGAGCAGGCAATGAAGAATGAAAAGAGTGAAGAAGATAAAGAAGAAGCCCTCGCTAAGGAAATATTAGTGGGGAGTAGATGCGAGGTTGCCTTACCTGGGCAGCCTTCCAAGAGAGGAGAAGTCAAGTTTGTAGGTGAGAAATTGAGTTATAACCAAACTCCAACCAAATCTATTGTCGAGTATATTTTTTCGATGCGAGTGTCCTCTTACATTCCGGTTTTACTTTAAAGGTAAAACACATTTCAAGCCAGGCATGTGGGTTGGAATTCAATACGACGAACCCTTAGGCAAGAACGATGGCAGCGTGGATGGCAAAGTGTATTTCGTGTGCCCGGCAAAGTATGGTGCATTTGTGAAGCCCCAGGTAGTTACAGTTGGGGATTTCCCTGAAGAAGATTTGGGATTGGATGATGAGATGTGAGATCAGCCGTTTTTCCTCGCTCTACACCAGATCTACGACACTAAAGCTACAAAAAAAATCTTAAAAATCGCTTGATCATGGCTGGCATTGTGGAATAATTGTTCATATTAATTATAGCATGCATGGCATTGAAATTAAATTGAGGGAATTATAAGGGATTATCATTTGTTCAAGTAATCTTACTGACAGCAAATGTTCCCATAACTAAACGTGATATTGGCGAAAGTAATTTGGGATTAATCGGTGAAAAGTGCATTCCAAAAACTTACACCTTTAAAATAATTACTAAAAATTGTAATATTGTATGTGCCTATGTGGATTTTTTCTGCATTGTTGGTATAGGCTATAGAGATGGAATTGGGAAATGAATATAAATATATATAAAGTAGCTTTGAAGCGTATGCAATTATTGTTGTTTTATTACACGTGTTAATTTGGCGTTTGTATGCAGCTTATTTTTATGAAATAAAATATTTCTTTTGCAAATATTTTATTATTTATGAGGCCAGGTCGGCAAATAACGCAGCATCATTGGTTGCCATGACAACCGAAGGTTTTAAAATCGCAAGTCGCAGCGTCGTATATACATCTAAAGTCGTCTGCTTTATATGAGAATAGCAAGTTTCATTTTGCAGTTAAGTATATAACATGGACGAAATAACGGATTTCAAAGTAGCAGAATGCCCTAAATCCGACTACGTTAAGCCGCTACGTCTCTGTTATAAACAGGTATATATTTATAATGGCATTTACAAACTGTTTTCGATCATACCAATCATTCCCTAATCGTTATTCGATCATTGCATGCATGGCTGATTAAAAAATCAGAACCATATGAACACGTTTGAAAAACTTCTACTCATTTTCCCTAGAATGGCATTTCTAAAATTTGGGATATAGTCCAGAGTCATAGTAGGTAATTATGCCTCTGAATATTACTAATATCATAAGCTATCTAGCAATTTTGGAAATGTCTTTAGGATTACAATACATGTTACCCAACCTTTTTTTTCTTAAAATTTGCGTTTTGTTATTTTAATTAAAAATGTGCTTTTACCTGCAGTGTATCCATCATTATATTTAACGTTTCGAGGAAGAAGTTTATACTGGTGAAGCAATATCGTCCAGGTGGGCGATTAATTTTATTTCATGAGATTGTTCAGTGTTTTTAAGATTCTGTCAATTCACGAATTTCTGCTTACAATTATTTTATCCCTCAAGCATAATAAAACCTCAAAAGCTAAAGTTCGGTCACAATCTTAAATGCACACACTGAACAAAATTGTCACAAAATTTAGAGAAAATATTTGAACAAAAAAAATCAGCATTAATTCTAATATTGCATCGCATAAATTTAGCCGTTCATTTTGCTGCGATCCCTGTTGAGGATAAGCAAGGTACGATTGACTTGACCAAGTATCCTGGAAGTGAAGGAATAACCATAGAGTTATGCGCTGGGATTGTGGACAAAAATGTGTCGTTAGAAGAGGTTGCGCGGCAGGAAGTTCTGGAAGAATGTGGCTATGACGTGCCCGCTTCTTCGTTGGAGTTGGTCGTCAAGATTAGGTAAATTTAATAAGCGTGGAGGGTATGCAGATATGTTTAAATATCCTACCATTTTGTCCTTCGCAATATACACAAACTTGAGAGATATTACATGTTAAAAGCAAGCTTTTCTTAATCTTAAAAATTCGCAGAAAAATTCTCAAACTGAAATATTTGTATCACTTCAGGGGTAACGTTGGCATTATGGGCGACCGCCAAAGTATGTTCTATGCAGAAGTGACTGACGAAATGAAGGTGGGAGCAGGAGGAGGCAACTGCAGTGAAGGGGAATTCATAGAAGTCGTAGAAATGGGAATCCCAGAGGTGCGAAAGTACCTGGACAGAAGGGATGTCATGAGCCCAACAGGAATGCTGTTTGGCATACTGTGGTTTTTGTCTAATAAAGCTTCAAAGTTTGAGAATTAGCAGTTTAAAATATAAAAACGCCTATTGAGGCAGTCCAATTAGTTTTGATCATTCCAGTCACCCGATCATTATGAATGAAAACATTAATTTTCCTAATGCTAAGTGCATCGATTTTATGAAGGCACCAATGCAAGGGTTAAATTTCTTGATATGGTATACAGTGTACCTACACAAATTATTAAGTTTTGAAAGTAGAATTTGTAAGGATTCTTTTGATCCAACCCTATATTATTCAAATATGCATAGGGTATTTTGATTCATGCACTTTCTGCACAAAACGCTCAATCGTGTCCTTTTTACCACCGAAAATTCACAAACTCATAAATGGTTCAATTTAAAAAATGGGCTTTGTGTTTCATATCAGAAGTAGCATTTTTCAAGTTTCACTGAGATCAACATTGCTTTAGATTTTAAAACTGGAATAAATAAACGAATTATGCAATAAATAAGTTTTAAAGCATAGTCATCACACAGTTTTTAAAAATCAAAATAGAAAAACACCATTAAGCTCATTGAGACTTAAGGGAATGCAACTTCTACAATATGAAAATTATCTTAATTACCTGAACGATTATGATTTTGAATGTTAGTAGTTATATGTATTTCAGTTAATTTGAATATTTTTGATATAACTCTAGTAATAAATTATACATGTACATCAAATTTGCAACATAGTATGATACATTTGTTTAGAGCTAAGATAGTTATAAAGGTTAGTGAATAATGTACAGTTACATTGTAGTACATAGACTAAAATTTCACTTACTTGCAATGGGTATCGAAGTATAAAGGTGAACCTTGTAGTTATTCCAATTCTTGTTATCATCAGGAACAACTTCAAGTAAATCAAAGTAAAAATCATAAATACATATTCTCTAATCTTTCTTGCAAAATTCTAGAAATCTCATTGATCAATCTTATATAATTAATCTAATCAAATTAAATATTGAACGTAGCAGGGTGATAATTATGCATGCATGCTCGATGAGGTTCGTTCATAATGTAAATTTTATCTGCAAAATTTTTCATTTTATCACTGAAATTAAGGTCGAATAATTAAGGCTTGAATTTGCCACAATCAACCTTGACAAAAAGAATAATAGCCAAATAAGGCAATCGAATACCAGTCATATTTGAAACTTCCTATGCGTACATTGTACCTATTATGATTGTTAAATTTAAATATACAGTTTTTGGTACAGTACATTTTATTTTTTTAAGATATAAAAGTATGAAGCATTGGTACATACATACATGTATAGATATCACGTTAACTCACCTACTTACATATTTACACAATAAGACTTATTTCGCGTTTGGATGTCTTTTTTTTTATTCCTCCCTCACAATTGGAACGCGTTTATATAGAATCAAAATGGAATTTTAAAATGGCGCCAAATTGAAAATAAAGTTCCTATTTTAAAATAACTCCAACAGGTTTTGGATTTACACACTGGTACTATAATGGGGATTAGGGGTATCAATTTGGGTAAAAAGGACATAGAAAAATGTAAATTTCTTGCTCCAATGCAAAACTTTGCAAGCAAGATCTGCGTGTAATTCTTTGATGGGGAGAATTTATACATTTCAATTTATATTTTCACATATATCAACATTAGTTTCAAAATTGGAATATCACTACAAAATACATGTACGTCTATGGCTTTTAAAATCACCTAACCATCGACCTCAGCTTATAAATAAAGGGAAATGATGAGATCAACTTATCACGTACGAAACAATTCGCCCTTTTATGTGATATATATGCCATTTTAAGTTTTAAATTAATTTATGGTTTTACTACTATTAATGAAAATATTTTTTTATGAATTCAATAACCAGAAAAATAGTGTCTGGGTCAGCACCGATGCTAATCTGTGGTTGCTGCGCCTGCAGAAATTGATACGATAAATTCCCTTTTTACTGATTTTTCGCGATGGGGTCTTTTGCATACGTTGTTCCGTAAATATTGGCATGCACAGGGCATAACAGAATTGATTATAAGCACATAATAAATAAATATTTACACCTCACAATCAAGTGTCTTTAACGCAGAGATGGATTTTTACAAAGGGTCAACAGTCGAGGAGTCAATCTCTAAATATGTAAATGTTTATGGTATTTCAAGCTTTGACCAAAACCTAAACTGTGTTAAAACATGGCTTTGTGTGGCAAAGCTGTGATCTGTGACATAAATGCAGCAGTTACATTTATTTAGTTAATTTTGACATTTCTTTCTCTAAACTGGGCATATTTCAATGAGAAAAAAAGCAGAGTTAATTATCTTATAAATAACAGTTAAATAATTGTACATTTTTTTCTAAATGAAATATTGAAAATGCAGTTTGGGCACTTACCACCTAGAGTAGCTGCAAGGTTTAGCTGTTTGCAAAAGCATCGAATTTGCACAAAAATAGTTGTCGAGGCAAGACACATTCACCTTCCCAACAGGCGGCGTTACTGTACTATACGCTATGTTGTTGCAGTCTTTGTTGCCGAGAGGGCAAATTGTATTGAATTCTTTAAATCAATATAGACATTAGTCCGAATTGAAATTCTTGAAGAACAATTTTTTGTACAAGTTTGTTTAGAAAAAAAAAAGTTCAAAACTGGAAATTAATGCATAACAGATATTCGTTGTAGCACTTTTAACAAAATGTTCTGTAAAATTTGCCTATGCTTGATGGGTTATATGTTAATTAAACTTGATGATTGTAGCTATAGCTAGTACTGGAAATTTACACATCTTCCAACTGGTATGTTCCCCTTCTCTCGAATTATTCAGTGCCGACTGTGTAGTAACTGCATTGACTAGCGTTTAGTACACGCATCCTGCTATTAGACTTTGCAAGCTGGCAGCACCTCAGAATATACTGCAAAATTGCTTTGGCCACACCAGAAAAAGCAATTACAATGTATGTCAAATAAATGTACCATGGGAGTTCCCATGGACTTTCACATAATTTTAAATCGTGTGCTAGCTATGTGTTTGTCATGTTGCCAGTAAAACTTCATGGTGGGTTTCATTTTGTTGGGTAGCACTGCCAAATAGTTGTATAAATATCCAACAGGTCAAATCTGGGGTTCAGGAGGAATACTTCCAAATCACAATTGCACATTTCTTTTCATATTTTTATAAAATGTCGAATATATATTTGTATCCTATTAAAATGACGCACTTCCGTTAAATGGGAAGCAATTTGTGCCATGCAAATGTGGCAAACCAGTCGTTACACAATCACTTCCTTGTCCACTAGCTGTAGCGTCCTTTGAATAGGCGACACTTTGAGGCTAAAGTTTTTCTGGAAGTCCTTCGACGAATTGGCATCATCCAACGGAGTCGTATTTTTGCACAACTCTGTCGATTTGGCCTTGTATATGTTATTGGGGATGTCTGCAGCTGCGCCGCTGCTTTCCCCTATATCAATTTCCACCATTTCAGAAATCTCTTTGGTTGAGGAAGAGGCAGAGGATGTAGGCCCATGGCTAACTGCCGCTGCACTGCCACTGCCACTGTGGCTGTGTCCCACAGTCGCATTGTCCTTTGCGAGTAGGGGATTTCGGTACCTCCTCAAGTTCTCCTCGTTTTGGTTATTCGACTTTTCGTCGGTAGCACCACCTGCAGCATTGCCGCTGCCACTATTGTCCTGCAACTTATTGGAGTGCACAAATACGTTTTCGCCGACCGCCCCTTCTCCTTCTCCCTCCAAGGGCTTTCTGTGTCTCCAGTAGTAGTACCATAGCAGGGCAGCTGTTGCTGCACCCATTACAATCAATGTGACCACCACTGCCGCTGCTGTTCCAGCAACCCCATTACCTGCAATGACAAGTGCAAAGTTTTAAACAAACGGACATAGGGACTTGTATCCATGAGGAACTTGCAAGAACTTGCCTTTTGCATACATCTCCTCAGAATTCAGCTCCATTTTTACTTCCAAAATGCCTGGAATGAGCGAATCGTTGGCATATTTTCCTACCGTCGATTCCTGAAGGACGCGAACCACGTCTTCGATGAGGAAAGTGCGCCGTGCTTCCTCAACGTCACCCTGAATAGACTGAAATAAAGTGGCCCCACAAGTTAACTTGTGCTCCACCATTTAAGCTATCAAGTACAAAAAGAAATATAAGTTGCTCTGCTCACCACAGTCATAAGCAAGGCGTTCTCCATCCTTTTGTGAAGACCGCACAGGAGCACTATTACAATGGACTCTTTGGCAATTGGCCCATGAAGGACTAGAAGTTGGCGCAAGCTGCGGCAGAGAGTGTCCGAGGATAAGCCCTGCCAGAAAAAAAATCATTTTATTTTTCTTCGCAAAAGACAGTTTAGAACGTAGGGCCTACACCATGTGATACGAATTTCCCCATGTTCTGATCACCCATGAATTTGTAGACTATGCCAAATCGGTGTGACTTTAGTAATCTGCCAATAATCTCACCTTTGGCGCAGCTACTTGGTCGACACGTATTGCCATCTGAGCACAGTTGGGGCCCGTGACGGCCTCATTGGGGATGCAATGATTGGTGGGGGCAGCGATCACTGCAGGCTCCCTCTGGTCTCTCATCCTGCATTCCCAGGTGGGTAGACATGGTGGGGCGAAGCACAGTGGCGAAGTCTGCACACACGTCTGCGTTTTAGGACAAGGCTTGTCAACACGCACATTTGTTGTGTTCGTGTCATGCCAACATGTCTGTGGTCCACACCACAACTGAAATTCGTAGAAATAATCGCGACGTTAATGAAAGGTCACCCTGAAGTTTTATAAATTGGCCTCTGTTTTAAATCTCAGCTGAATACTAACTGATCCTTTAAAAATGACATTCCGGCAACTAGCTGACTGCAGAAGCATTGCTATACTTACTTTTGAGCAGGACGTTTCACCAGCATGACACTGGCATTTGTTGCAATCCTCGAACCAGCTGCTGTTGTCGCGGTGGATATGGTTATCCCATACGCACAGTTGACCCACATGGTAGAGAGTTTCCTGGGCAGGCATAACCTGTTCGCATCGCTTGCCGGTGCGGGCTGGAGGACACAGGCACTGGTAGTTGCCGATGCCGTCAATACAAGTGCTGCCATAAGCACAGGGCGAGGAAGCGCACTCATTCACATTGATGCGGCAATCAGGGCCAGCAAATCCAGTGGTGCATTCGCAGCGAAACCAATTTATGCCGTCGATACACTTGCCACCATTGTAGCACGGATACGGGTTACAATCATTGATGTCTAGTATTGTAGAAAGAGAAGAAAAAATAAGCGATGTGCGGTTGACTAATCATGTTTATTTTTTGATTTGATATCATAACAAGAAAAAATGGGGAAAGAACACTTGAGACTTACTCGTCTCGCAGAAGACGCCAGTGAATCCTTCTTTACACATGCACGAGAAAGAATCGCCACTATTCACACAAGTGGCACCATTGTGGCATGGGTTCGAACTGCAAGCTGGATTTTTTGCTGAAATAAAATCAGAAAATATTAAACAGATGGAAACCCATAAGCCCCTTCACATGTATTAAGAGCTAGTACTGAGGATCCCCTAAAGTTTTTGTTTATTTGGGTCGTACCTCTTAATATTTTCTAAAGCATTGGTACTCTTACTATTCCAAAAATTAAGTATCTCACCTAAATGACAAGTGCTTCCTTCCCAGCCATCTGAGCAACGACAGATGTAAGAGGAACCCAAATCAACGCAAGTTCCACCGTTGTGACAGGTGTCTGTATCACAGTGGCTATTGCCTGTTAATGATCAAAAGAAAAATCTTAACACAAATCTGGAAGCAGAACTTAACAAGTAATTTATCTACCACTTTCAATTGGCAGCCCTGTTGGACTGCACAGGGGCATGCATGTGATGGAAGGTTCGCAAACATTCTACCATGAAACGTTGACTGGTGCAAAAACCCGGCAGTGGAATTGTTTATCCAACAGACTACAATGCATTGAGGTCAATATTCTTACAAGGATCAGGATGGATCAAGTCTTCAAGAACCCATCTGTTGCTTCAACACCTGCTGATAGCAGATGAAGCAAACGTTTTCTCAGTGTACGGTGCACCTCCACCGCCGCAACCCATATGTTTGCAACAGCCAACGTTCCATTGTAAACTGATTGCGAGCCTTAGCTGCCCATGTATATTCGATGCTAGTAAAGTTTTCCTTTTTAATGTAATTCAATGTTGAAATCACGTGTCTACAAAAAAGTGAATCATAAAAAATCCGTATTTGGGTCTTCTATGGTTATGCTGAAGTTTACTTGGTATCAGGTCAACTTCAGCATTTGTGACTGTCATTCTCCACTGTCCATATCGATCAGAATCCCTTTCATAAATAAGTCCAACATGTATTACTATTATATAACAAATAATCCTTAAATTAACCATTATCGGAGGTTTCTTTTGATGCAGTTCCTGTTGTGATACAGAGCTGTGCATTGTTACATTGTATACCATTGTTTTTGAATGCGTTCTTGTCACGATCAAGCTTATCGTGAACAACAGTTGGGTTTTTTACACACAAAAAATCTGATAATCATTAATCTGGGCTTAGCCCGTATATACCTCAACGCAGCATGCGCTCGTTTTCAATACAAAGACCAATTTAAATAAATGACGACCGACACTTTTTAGGGAAAAAAAAAACAGCTCTGGCACGTGTAATTCCAGAAAATTGGACAAACACATTTTGAAAGAAGAGGTTTTTTTCACGTTTCTTTTTTAGACTGGTTGGCTGGTAGATTTCTTCCCACGATCTACTTAATTTAGCCGCAAACCTTAAGTTCAAAAATACAAGAGAGGGATACTTTCAGCTTATCACACTTAAAAGTCAGTTAGGCAAAAAAGGAGGGGTTCATGGTCCCCAATCAGCCAGAGGGGAGTCTCTTAATCGCTCCTCCACAGGTCGAAAATGAGGGCAGTTCAGTAGCCAAAAAAGCCCCAAAAATGATTATAACCCTCATTACCCCCATCCAAACTCATCTAAGTGACCCCCTTGAGCTAAACCTGAGCTAACCAAACTGCAAACTGATGAACAGGTTTATTCCTGCAGGGTATGAACAGAACCCTCCCCACCCAAAACTAAGTGGGAAAAGCTGTCTCGACCTTGCCCCTGGGTTCATCGTGAGCAACCACACCCCTGACCCCAACTAAGCACTGATTTGAGCGTCTAGGCACCGCAAAATATCGACCCCTGGAGGCACTCAGGAAGCCAAAAGGTGCGCTTCAACATCTTGGAGATCATTTTTTTTTTTCATTTAGATTAGGTAAGCACTCCTCCCCACCAAAAAAAATGCCACTTTTTTACCACAAAGTTGCAAAATTTAATTTCCAAGAAATTCAGCTGCTGAAATTATTAAATGAGGGCCAGCGACCATTGTTCGAAAAATTGTTGAACGATAAAAAAAAAAAATTCAAATTCAAATTCATTACATAATCAATTTATCAGCTAGCTATAGGTCGGAAATAAAGTTAATTTGATTTTTCACAGATTTTTACTCCTAACATTATTCAAAAACCCTAGACTTTAAAGAAGCCATTGGTGTATATTGCCCTCTGGCGAATTATGGATGTGTTAATTTGTAATTTATTAAATTTGTATAATTATTCTGCAATATTATGACATTTTAAATTACCATAAAATCATAATATGATGATGAAAATATGATTTTATGGCACTGAAATTATGGTTGGCAATTACAAGATTTGTTTTGACTTACGAAAAACGTTTGACTGAAAAATATTATCCTGAGTTAACATGTCCGTGACATATATGTACCATATATGACATACAATGACACAAATTGTTTAATTATACAGCATAGGAAGTAATATGTGAGAATTCCAGTAAACCTATCGCTGTCAACATTGCAGTGATTGCACGTCACATTCTTGGTTCGTGTGACTAAAACATTAACCGTTATAGATAAATAAAAACGTCCAATTAGAATGTTGTAGGGTGTCATAAATTAGCTGCGATGGGTGCATTCGTGAAATTTGATTATCGATCTCCAAGGTATAAATAACATTTTGGTTTCTGGTGTGTATGCAACCTTGCATAGCACTACTGTATGACAGGAAAGCTCGCCGACGCTGCTCCAAGTACAATACCAATTAAATTTCGGATAGCTCTCCAGCATTCTTTCTATGCAAGGTTACATACATTTAATGCACTCATTACACGTAATTTTTACGACGTCCTATAACAGGGCATCCAAACATTAACCATCAGTGATTCTGGCCACTTTTGTCACAGCTGATTTCCTAACATTCTCAAATCCCCAAAAATCATAATTTTAAATGTAAAGTTGGTGACAGCCGAACATAAACATTTCTGTAGATAATGTAAAAATGAAGACAAAAAATATTGGTTTTTGAAAGGTGACTTACGTAATGTGCATGTCTTCCCTTTCCATCCTTGTTTGCATTCGCAAGCAAAATCTGCAATTTTGTCGATGCAGGTGCCGCTGTTACGACATGGATTTGGATCGCACTCATTCTTATCTGAGAAATAAGGAAATAATTCATTAAAAAACAGCAATGAGCATATCTGAGCATAAGCATCCAGAACTCATTTAAGGAACACTTACTTATGTTGCATACAGCTCCTTCCCATCCATTTTGACAAATGCACTGAAACGAGTTGGTACCATCCACACATGTTGCACCATTTTTGCACTGGTTATCCAGACAATCGTTTATGTCTGCAAATTTATATATGCAAAATCAGTAAAATGCTTTCATCTACCAGTAATTGAACTGCAATAAACTAAAAATTTCTTTATTTTTTTTATAGATTTTTCAGTTTTATTCTTCAATTACGTTATCATGATTACAAATGTAATTCCTTCATGTAATTTTAGTGATTGCAAACTTATTGCCTAAAGGATCTTTTAAACTATACAGTTATATTTCCACTTTCCAAATTATTTCAACAAGTTAATGCCATTTGGCCAAGTTGTACAACCCAAAATGCAAGCATTGAATGTACTTACTCTCATGGCAGTATTTCCCTTTGTACCCAGGGTCACATAGACATTGAAATCCTCCATCTTTTTGATTGATACAACGCCCGTGATCGCCGCAGACATTCAAGGGGATTATCTGGGATGCAAAACTCCCAGAGCCATTGCTGGGACGTGCGGAAAGAGGAACAGTACAGCTGTCCACGACTGCTAAATAGAAAAATAACAATAAGAATGCAATACAAACAAAGTGGTTGTGATTTTAGCATGTCTGATCTACAACAACGAATTTCTGATCTGATCAAATTATTAAATAATCTCTAAGCTAGCTTCTCAGAAATGCAAGAATAGCTTTAAAAAAATATATTGTGAAAATCCCTGCAATCAAGTTTACCTTGGCACGGTGGCTGAGAACATTTGGGTTTGGCCACAGAGCAGTTTTTGCCATCCCATTGCTCTGAACACTGGCAGTAATAATCGCCCTGGGTATTGAAACAGGGCGCCCTATTTTGGCACGGATTTGGACTGCATAAATCATCGTCAATCTGAAATTGAATCATAATATCAATGACATGATGCAGAGGATAAGCGGTGAGTACTTTTCTACGTAAATCAGAAATTAAATCGCTACAGAATTAGCAACTCAAACTTATATGATAAAATACAACCGGAATGTATTTGGCTAAGCACCACAGTGGAATTTCCCAGCAAGCTAAGGCAATTAAACCTACCTCACAATGGAATCCCTTGAATCCGACACGACAAATGCAGAAATATCCAGCGACCAGGTCAGCACATTCGCCTCCATTCAGACACGGGGAGCTCTCACACTCGTTGATGTTTGTCTGGCACTCCCGCCCTGTGTAGCCAGGCAGACAGGCACAATGGTAGTCACTGATCAGATCGATACAGGTGGCTCCATTCATACACTGGCCCAAGCAGTCGTTGATATTGTGCTCACAGTTCTTGCCTGTCCATCCAGGTTGGCATTCACACTGGTAGTCGCCCACCTCGTTCTTGCAGGAGAGTGCGTTGACACATGGGCTACCAGCACATTCATCGGCATCTGAATGGTAATATGACAATTTTTTTTTTAAAATTGAACATTTTAAGAGGAAGCTTACATATAGTACCGGCCATGTTTTTTTTTTGGTTTTTTTTTAATACTGATATAGTGGAAACATGTTTGTAAAAATAATGTTGCAAAAACTTTTTAAAACCTTTTTTACATTGGCAGCGAACCAAAATCCAATTTTAATTAGATTACAGTACTTTAGATGAAATAATGGATTGTAGATGAGATCTCAACCTGAACTAAACAGAATAATCATGATCTTAGTTACCTAATTGGCACATTTTTCCTTCCCAGCCTGATGGGCAAATGCAACGGAAGCCACTCACAAGATCCACGCACGAGCCTCCGTGAAGGCAAGGACTGGAATTGCATTCGTTCACATCTGTAATAGCAAATAAACAGAAAATCGTCAGACAAGACGATCTCGTGAGTTAACCTCTTCATTATGAGGCTGAAACAACCCCTTCTTACTTTTCTGACAGGTTTCACCAGTCCATCCTGGGGTGCAACTACACCTAAATCCATTGGCTACTTCAGAGCAAGTACCGTTGTTGATGCAGGGTGAAATGGCACAAGGATTGTCAACTATTAGAATTAAAACAGAAAATTAGCCATGGTGCCCATTGAAATTTTCACATTTATTTCGGATAAATTTAAGATACCAACCTATTTCACAGTTGACACCGGAAAAGCCTTCCGGACAACGGCACATGTATTCATCAGGGGCGGTGTTCTCGCAAGTGCCGCCGTTCTGGCACGGTTCCTGTGTGCCGCAATAATTTAAATCTGAAAGTAAAATCAAAGAAATATAGCACTAGTTTCGCCACATTGCTGAAAATCGGTGCAGCAACTGGCGTACCTTGATCGCACAATATACCACCCCAGTTGGTGTGACACACACACTGCCATGGGGCGCCGTTGCAGTAACCGTGCTTACAGCCAGGGTAAGGAATGCATTCGCCGCACAAATTGCCTCGCCATCCTGGACGACAACTGAAAGTAAATTAAGATTACATTAGACATGTTGCTGCTCTTTCAAAACGAATGAACATGAATGTAATTATTTAAATTAGCGCTACAGCAGCAATTGTCGCTATTTCCCGCGTAATAATAGGGGGCTGACAGCTAAGGATGGCTGGAATGCCATACTATGATTATAGAATTCCAGCCGCCTAAGGCTATACATACACCTACATGTTTGTGAAATTTTCTAGATGCCATAGGCTATATTATGTATGGTAGCTCCACTTGAAAATTTTAGATGATTTCTACTGGATTAGTAATGGAATGTTATACAAAACATATCACATTTGTCGTTAGAAATTGAGATCGTACTAACAACCAACTTACAATTAGTTTCTCAATAAATATTAACAGTTTATCATTATTACTGTTTTGCCGCTTTGTATATTGAGATAAATACATACTGTAAGTATACATTAAAAGGCCTGACGTTGATGCTATTTTGGTAAACTAATAAATAGATAAATAAAAGTCAAGCACATACGTAATTGTAGGCCAAATTGCCAATTAATGGTTTGCCAATTAATGGTTCGCCAATAAAAACCCATTTTACGAATTTCCACCCTTAAATTTCTTATAACGTGTGCTGCTTTTTGCACCACACCTTTATTTGCAAAATTTGATTTCCACCACATGTTGATCAATTCGCTCATTCCAAAAAGGATTGAGTTTGTATTGAAGGTAACAATGCGAAGCTGTAACAAAGTGTTCACATTAATTTGTCCACCCACTTTCTATGCACATTTTCAGAACGGGTGTATAGCTGTCAAGAATGACCACTGCGGGTATTGACTTATTTGGCATTCAGGGACTGAGTCACGCCCATCCACGCTACACATTCAGGGTGACCGAGAGGGGCCACCCGGCGAGCCAAAGCGAGTAATTGGGGTTGGGGACAACGTCTTTCTAGTTCGTTATATTTTCTCCTAGTTTCGGTCGTTTTTCCGACGATCTTTTAATAAAATCGCTAGATTTGTGTGTTCGAAAACCGGCCTTCTTCCTCCGTGTCATTGTTATTCAAACAGCTGTCCAAAACAACAATGTCGACATTGCGACGCTGGACACGAACAGCCTATGCAAAAATAACAAGAAATGGATTTAAACCAGAAACTATATGTTGTCCTCGATCCCATTTCTCAATTAACGAATAATTTATCGTCGATCAATCGTGGGGGAAAAACGACCGAATGCAAATCAGTTTCGGAATTGGGTCTCCATGTTTGGTTTGTTTTTTACGAGTATTTTGTTTATTCTCGTAGTTCTCAAGGATCGAGGATTGTCCGAAACAAGATGGACAAATCGAAACCAAAAAAAAAAGTTTGGGCGTAAAATAGGCAGGGAGGGAAAAACGAAAAAGCTTAATTGATCGATGGACAGACAAAAAGGCAATAAAAGAGGAATGAGCGGAGGAGGTAGGCCCTCATCGGTGGAAGTAAAAAAAAGCATTAAAATGCGGCTGGAGCAAGGGGGAGGGCGGCCATCTTGTCTTAAGGGGGAACCGAGGTGGAGCACCCCCTTAATTCGCGTTAGAGGAAAAACGAGTCAAAGAATAATACCTTTAAGAAGAAGAATAAAAAAACCTCGAAAAGAGCGTGGGAAATAAAAAATCAACAAACCGTCGTTAGGTTTACTTTTCGAAAAGAAGAAAAGAGAAGAAGAAGAAAAAAAACAAGAAAATTCTTTTGTACACAAAATGGCGGAATTTTGCATAAATTATCGGCGCGTCAGGTCGACAGCGGCAGACGTCGCCCGAGTAGGGCTCGACTTTAAAAGATTAAAAGCTAAAAAAACTGAAAATAAAACGAAAAAATGCAGAATAATTAAAGTGCAGCAACAATTACGATTGCTCCACGGAAATTACGTTGTCATTCCCTTCCCGCAATTTTGGTATTGTTATGAAACCTGAATTTGTCCCCTTATATGGAAAAAAAAATGTATTGCAAACTGGTATAAATTGGTCACAAACTGAAAAAAAAACTGATGGTAAACTGTGATCGCCAATTTACAACTAAATACATAGCAACTATGGATTTAATTGGTTGCAAATATACTCGTGACATAAGCAATCATTTTATTTTGGTATTTTAGTTGCAAACTGATTACAAACCAAATGACGGGTATTTTGAGAGATTATCTGTTTTGGTTTTGTGTATCCTTCAGTGTGGACCGGAATTAGAACCATATAACAGTTTGGAAAGGGGTGGAAATTGCTACTGATATTATAATAGAACGTGACTACGAAAACGTACAAGACGTAAGGTATTTTAGTATAATTAGAATGTTTTAATATTGTTTATTGTTTAATTAACAAATTACAATTATTACTACAATTTATTGCTTAAATAACAATATTATGAGGGTTAACTCCCATAATGTCACAAACTGGTTCTGGTTGCAAACAGGTGCCAGTTTTTAATTGCAAGCTCATTACAACTGTAATCAGCTTGCAATTAAAAACTGATTGCCAGCACGAAGTGCAACAATTCTGCATTCACTATATAGTGTTTGTAAACTGATGATAATTGAAACTTGTAATCAATGGGCAATCATTTTTTAGTATTATAATCAATTCTCCATCCAATTCACACATCCCACGTTCCAATATCTCGCGTGATTACACGAGAATGGCATTTGCAAAATTATTCCCACATTTACACTGACGGTCAAAAGTATTGCATACATATGTAGGTGGAGTTTTCTTCGTTTTTTTATTAATAAACTAGCAGGATTTAAGGATTTTTTTTTTTTGCAATTCTTTCTAAACGATCTGTATTGGGAACATTCGGCATTGATTAAGCCAAGTTTATGCATTATTCATTTTACAAATTTTGGTTAGTTTTTCGATGATTTATCAAAAAAACAACCAAAAATAACATTAATTAAATATTAAACCTCCTTTAATCATTGCAGAATGACACATCACATGTTTCCAATCCAAACTATTCAGAAAGAAGTAAACAAATTCATATAAATACCACCGTGCCCCTTGACGGCATTGGCATACGATCCTTTAGCATGACAATTCTGTAATGGACGCGCCCTTTTACTCCAGAACACTTTCATTGCTAAACATGTTGCCGCACGTATAAGATCTTCTTGTAAGCCCTCTTTTAAATATTACGTGGAAACAAATGACTGTTTCTGGAGAGAGAGAAAAGGGTGCGGCCATTGTGGGAATGTCATACATTCAGTCTAAAGGCTTAAGCTTCACTAGGGGATGCTGAACCGGAATAAAGCTGGAATGAAATGAATCAACAATACGAGGAATAACTCCAAAGTTAACACTGCTGTCCGAGTTCGGAGATGACTAAAATTGTCCGGTCATTTTTAATCCTAATCATTATTGAGTATCTCGAGAGGTCGGTTTAATGACAGCAGGCTTGTTTATAGAATTATAAAAATCCAATTATTTTCAAGTTGACTTTGAATGTACGGAAAATACGAAAGACCTCTTGAGTATAACGGAGCCAAAGGGAGTTTTACATCCCCCAAAAGCAACGTCTGTCTTTTATAGATTTTTGCATCAACAGAAAAGGATTAAAATTAATGGACAGATGGGGCTACGAGTTATGTCCAGCTCCATCAAAATCAAATTCGACCGTCCATTATACGATTTTGAAAAATGTAAAGGGATCATTCGGAAGCTGACTGGCAGGGTCACGAAAGGGTTGTGGGTTTCAATTCGGAAAACCTGACCAATGGAATAGCTTATTTCTGACGGTTTTCTGAAGAAATTTTCCAGCGAAATTTATCCCCACCCCCCACCCTATAGCATAATAATTGGTTCTGATGGACATTTTTAAACGCCACCGTTTATTTAATAAATAATAAATAAATTTGGAAAGAATACAAACGAGAATAAATAAAATTGGAACCCAAAACGAATGAAATGTAGAATATGTATACATTTGTTCGGATGATCCAAAAAATTCGCTATTCAGAACATGTTTCGGTCCCAATTTGTTCGGATTTATGTTGTGCATGCACATGTAGTGTAAATCAACATTGAATCAGACTTTTTTATGTGTGAAAATATGATATGCATGCATGTGGGCATACACATAAATAAGTATTCAATTATAACTCAGAAAAGGGGATTCCGGGTATTCCCCTAAATGAGGCCAATAATTAATTTTTTACGTTAAAATTCATTAGTAGTTCAATTCAATTTATTACCATATAGCCATCACAACGGAACAAAAAATATTTCTTGACTAAATATGCTAATCATTTATCATTTATAGATTAGTTTTTTCAAAAAAATTATCCACGACGTGTTATTTATTATTATGAACTTTCCAAAAATGCGATGACTATAAATCCATTCATGTAGTTAGTGGCCTAATTGTTCTCTAGAAGGGTTCTCCCAAATAAGGGAACTAATGAAATTTGATAGAAATTCAGCGTTCAGACAACATTCTAAAAAAAACATGAGATAGTTTTTCAAATAATTGCGGGTTCACCGTATAATATGTGTGTACATACTATATACACCTCCACATAGTTATTTTGAAATGGCAAAACCAAATGTTGGACCCTCTTGCCACCCCCAAATATTTCTAGATCCACCTTGTACGCGAATTTTATCCGTTACGGAATTGGGCTTTTGGGGACTAGGACCAACAGTTCAACTATAATACCATACGGTAATTATGTATAATGCTTAGAAAAACGTGTAATTTTTCAACGTTTTTTACGAATTAATGTCAAAGGAAAATTGATGGGTGACCTTACGGTGCCAGCCCACCTGTTTTCAATCAGTGTCAAAATAATTCGCCTCTTATTAAGAGCAGGTTTTTGTATGGGAAATTGCACAAATTCGGACATGGTCCTCGAAACGCCCTTCTTCCCCACGAGTGCAGGATTTCAAAAATTAAAATTCTCCACATTTTACAAATGCACACTTTGAACAATACCCCTCGTTAAACCGCCATCGATATTAAAAAATATTTTCCCAAAGTAAAAGTGCAAAAAAACAACGAATAACCGTTTGCCATGTTTTTAGGTTGTTTTTGTTGTTGTCTTATATTGTTTAGTTTCCAACCATCAGTGTCTACATGAACAATATCGAGCGAATAAATGTTAATAAATGTTCCATTACTTTATAATTTGGCATTAACTATAATAATAATTCTGTTATTTGAGGACCATAGTACATGTTTTCCCAGCACAAAAAAATAAGATACAAGTGTAGATTAAAAATCACCTTTCACTTTATAGTAAGGATAGTCACGCAATTAATTCTATCATGCATTTCTAGCCGATATTAATCTAGCCAAATTTGGTAAATGCATGATAACGCCTGAAGTCATGAATTAACATTCGTCTATGGACATTTCATATTAGAGAGATTGAGCCAGCCAACGCCTTAACGTTAACCTTAACGTTAGATGCGGGAATGGAAGAACCATGCATGCGCACTCATGACGTTTAGTTCGTTCATTGGGTAGTTCAGTCCGTGGCTCCTCCCTTCCCGCCTTGCCTCCCTTTTGGCTGGCTCAATAGAGAGTTTAATTAAGCCAGCCAACGTTAACGAAACGATAACGAGAAACAGCGCTGGCGGCTCGGAATGTCAAGGATTACCCTATGCGAAGCATGACATTCCAATACCATTCCGGACCGCTGACTCTGTTTCTCGATATCGTTATCGTTTCGTTAACGTTAACTGGCTCAACTCTCTGTTCTCTCTATTATCCAGAGGGTCTTGAAATGAAGGTCCTTGCAATATACAGTTCATGTATGTAAAGATGTATAATTCCCTCTGAAGAAAAATCTTGTTGGAATAATAAATTTGGTGTGGTCATACAAATTATTTTAAAAAATCCAACTGATTTTCTTCGCATTTTGGATGCAAATAGTTGCGTGACCATTCATCTAGTAACATAATAGCGATTTGATTGTGGATCGTGGTGTCACTAAATCCGGAAACACGTAATCAGGACTAAATATGTATTGGAGAAACGAAAAAGAAGTTGAGAAGCGTGAAACTTTAATGATTAATTATAGGTGTTCGAAAGAGAAAAAAAATGGAAAAAAATAATAAATGGGCCAGAAAAGGAAGGCAGGTCCGTCGTCCGAGATTTCGTGACGAACTTCTTGAATTTTCACGTAAATCCAATTAGTTTGTGCCAGGCTAACGTATTTATTTATGGCACGAACGATTATTATTCCTTCAGGGGGTTCAGAAGGCCAATTAGCAGCAACTTCAGCCACTGCAAGATATATTTGGGGAAAAAAACAACCAAACATCCTCCGCCATTTTTTATTGTTTTCAAACCTTAATTTTCGCCCCTCTCGCTTGCCTCAATTAGGGCAATGATTTTTTTTCCACCGATTTACCTCTAAAACAATACGAAATATTAGACCTGGTTGGAATTGAGGTTGCCAGCATTTGTCTAACTCACTTTTCGAGAAAGGAAAAAGAACTTTGGGTAAAAATTCAGTAGAATGAGCCGACAATGCACAAGTTTTACTTGTCAATTCTTGTTATTCGAAATTATTTTCACTGAAAAACGTAACTTACATCGCATGTGGAATAAGTCACTGACTCCACCACAATACAGAACTTAATATAGCATTTTAAGATTCTCCCGGTTATTTTTTTAAATAAATGAATACATTTTGGTAAGCATGCAAAATGGAAAGCAATAAATTCGAACGTTGCTTATTGTGCGTTCCATTTTGGATACGTTCCAAAAGTGTATTTGGAACGTATCACCATACATCACTTCATTTCTATAAGAAAGTGACTTACAGGACCCACTTGAAATTGGACAAGAGGGCACCCTGACCAGTCCGCCACTGTTTATTTCATATTCATAACTTATCAAGTTTTAGTTTTTCACCATGATATCGTTTTTAGCCAATTAGCTTTATGCAGTTTCAACAGCACCCCCTGGTGGTATGGCCCAAGGGGCGCGACCATTACGGAAATGACATGCTAAAGGGCTCCTGTTCCACCAGGTGGTACTGAACCGATATAAGACCAATACGTGGATGATTGTTACTAAAACAAGTGTTGATTTTTTTAACATTTCGGGTATACAGCAGGCCATGACCCCCTCTCCAACCATAACATGTGATAGCTTCATGATCGCAGCGCCACCTGGCCAATATCCGCGTGCACAAGATGGGGCGCGGTCACCTCCGGCTGCCCCCTTCTCGGAGGTCAGTCGCACGCGCTCCATTATGAATGCGCTTGCCACCGCGCATGGGGGCACCACGAAGTCGGGGTCAGGGGTCAAAGCTATCGCAGCGTCGAGATGAGAAGGAGGAGTCCTGCTAAAGGGATAATTGAGTGAGGAGAAACCCATGAACGAAGACACTTGGGTTGAACAAAATATATATGTATCAGTAAAAAAAATATAAAAAAATTTGGCCCAGGGCTAGTTGCGATCCTAGAAACCAGTCGGACCGAAGGAGGGGGACCGAGGTGCAATTATAACGTTTCTAGACTAAAATAATCACCCAATTTGAAACATTCTCCAAGCCCCTTAGAAAATAAGAGAGGGGCTGCAGGGGCGAATCGCATAAAAAATAGTTTAAAAAAAAAGAACACGAGGAGCTACCTTCTTGAACAAATAACTTTCCAAAATTGAATAGACGCTCAAGTCTGAATGACCCCTCAACACCCCTTGGGTCATCATGCCCCATTTCGCCACACCAAGGTTACGGGGCGTGCCGAAGGGGGGCAGCACTGTTGCACACACACGCGCAAACGCATATTATGCAATCGCGGTAATAAACAGCACGGAAGCTCAAAAAACCGCTACATAGGAATTTAGGGAGGGGTCAGATTTTAGCACGGGTCAGCTACTCACTTGCATTCGCCGGGTCGATCGCAGTAACCGTGGGTGGGGTGGCAGCCCGGTTTGCACTGAGCTGAAATGGAGAGAAAAAAAACTAGTTAGATGTCGTCATATACTAGTGACTCTTCTGGTGCTGTGCAGGGATATTCCCTTCAATTCGTATTCAAAAGTTAACTTATCAAGTGGGGTAACTTTGAGCCAGGACATTTTTAGTGGATAAAAATTGCAGAAACTCAAGTTTAGGTCACTTCCAAATTACTGGTCTGGTTTTCGATTAACGTAGCATATAGTTTTATGTAATATAGGTTTGATATTAACATGCATAATAGTGATGGCATAAGAAACACTATATTGACCCTTTTTAACAACAGCAGTTCTAGTTTTTCCTCCCGAGATGAAAATTTGACGACTTTAGCGAAAACATATAAAACAGGTGTCACAATAAAAATACCCGTAATTTAGCATATGACGGAAGAGTGTTGAGAAAGCCCCATTGAAACCCGCTAAAGACATTCCAACTAGACAAAACGATGATTGGCCCAAAGTGATAAACCATCAATGTCCTAATTCCCAAAATATCCAAATTTTACGGTATTAATTTACATAAAGGGGAGAGGCAACCATAACATTTTTAATAAAAGTTAAATAGAAACCCCATTCCTATTTTTCTTACATCTTTCATTTTCTTAAACTTCTGCATTTTAAGAAAGTTTCTACGAATCTGTTAATTGTCGAAATTATTATTTTTTTACAATATCTTAACTAAATTGTGATTTGAGGATATTCCGGTCAGCACTCAGCCGAATCATGGTAAACATTAAAACATCTTCCCTCAATGGAATGTTTTCCGCATTTGTTTAATTTTTTCTCTTCCTTTCACGGAAAGT
>JAUJYV010000484.1:0-40013 GCA_033995625.1 Ophyiulus pilosus | reverse complement strand
ACAATAGGAAAAATCTTTGAAAAAAAAGCTCCGACGAATTACGTCTAAGTTCGCTGTAATGAAAATAATTGCTCGTAACAGTGGGTGACCGAAAGCAAGTAAAACAGTCTCACGCGGAGTCCGGGGAGTGGGATTTCTGTGACAAAGCACAAACAACTGTGTGGAAATCGATCGAAACCTTCTTCATCACGGTGAACAGAATACACTGAGAGCAATAATAAAACATTAGTCTGGTTCCTTATTGCTCCTCTGCTCATTAAACTACCGCAGTTAGACGAAAACGAGATAGATGGGACTAATCTAACCACTCCTCAGGAATTTGTAAAGAGCTGCGGACGACCGTTTACAACACTCATTTAATTTAATTTATACGACAACTATCAATTACCAGCTTGAGCTATGCCGTTTTTGGTAAACCAGTGCCGTGATACTTCTAATAACCAAGCGACTCTGTGATCTTCAACAATGGACCACATGTATTGTAACTAAAACTGCAGTAACTCGTAGAAACTGATACAATTTCAAAGTTTGAAACTACTTGTAGTTCATTGTTACTACTAGAATATTTCTAGTATATTTGGATTACGTATCATGCAAATGCACAAAATAAAATAGTTGGTATTATCAAGAGCAAATTTGATACTTTGAATTTGTGTATAGTAAGTCTCTTTAAATGTTTGGACTTTATCCACATATTCAAACAACTTGCATTTGCGCAAAGGAGGAATTATCCAGTTCACCAAATAAAACAAGGAATTTAACAGTCATTTAGACTTAACAACTATGAAGAATTTGTTTCGTTTAAACTATCTTCATTTAATTTCAATAAATCTTCAACGAATTATTACCAAATAATGTTCACATAAATCATATCTCTGTTTTTGTAAGGTATATACCTTCTATATTAATATTTGACATTCGAGAATTCCCGATTATTGCTTTATGAATATGAACATATGAATATATGTTGGTATTAGTTGGTATTATCCTAGTACCAAAAGTGGTCATATTCAAATATGACTTTTGAATATGTGCTTGCTTGATAGCCTTTAAGAACTTATCAAAATATTAAGATTTATCAGATTTCCAATGAATAATTCTCAGATTTTATCAGCTCACATATTACATAGTGGTTTGTACGTTTACAGCACTTATTGAATTCACCTCATGCCTATAGCAGCTTCGATCAATGTTCTAGACAATTTTGTATCGCTGCTTATAAAAAAAACCCGCAACCTTGAGCTTGGTTTTGCGAATATAAAGTGCCCGCTGAGGAATAGACGCCCCACTTTTCAGTCTTTTACATCCTTCTGACTTTCAAAAGGCCACTTTTCTTTTGGCTGTCGAATACATGTATATTAATTAAATTGGGGAAGGGTGGTTCGGCATACACGAAACCAAGGATGCAGAAACTTAATATAAAAGATCGGTTTTTTGACGCTATCCATAGAAGTGTGTGTTTTTTTGCGAATTGGAAACCATACAAAGTGGGCCCCTAAGAGAGGAAAATCAATCTTGAAGTGCAGTTTGCATTCGAGCAGGACAGTATAAAAAGAATGAAGTTATTGTGCTGACACGTTGCTGCATTGTGGTCAAACTGGATATTGCTTTCGCTAGTCCAATAACGGATAAAAGGCCGTTGAAAACAGACGTTTTTGTTTGGAATACTTACAATTGAGGTCTTTGCCGAATTTCTTTATTTCTGTATATTTCGAAATTACACGTGGCACTTTATCACAGACTTGCTCACTTCGTTGCAAAAATTGGGAGCTTTTTTACATTAATTGCAGTAAATACCACAGAAATATTTCTTCAAGGTTACAAGCGAATAAGATGAAATTTAGTTATTATTCATGTAAGTTTGTACACGAAATATCATCATTCTTGATTTATACAGGCCATTGATTTCAGTATAGGTAATTACGCTTCTATATAAACCGTTACAGATACAGCGCCTGGTTATTGAATAGAGCTTTATGACAGGTGATGAATCACATGCACGAACACCGTGCATTATTTTATCTGCACTTGACATGAAAACTAATAAAATCCAGGCTTTGACACCAGGAACCAGGCTCTTCATTGCATGCGAGAATATGAATTTGAAGAATGCATGCTATATGTGCAAACTTCAAATAAACTGGGAATGCAACAATGTACTAATTCTTGTTGTTTTAGAAGATATTTAATGAACCTGATGGCGTTATTTATTGATATATTAGTTAGCAACGCCTTTTGGTAAATTTTGTCTATCTTTTGATGAGAATTCTGGGTAAATGTGCCCTGAAACCAATTTGAGGCAAGCCAAGGCACGCCTATATCACAGGAAAGTATTGGAAAATAATTTGGCATCGAAAACATGTATGGTGAATCTATTAATATCTGGCCTTTTATTATACTACCTTGCAAATAAGGTAATAATATGGACGACATTGAATCTTGAGGATATCTATATAAGACTACTATCACGTCTTATTAATCGTAATGTATTACAAAAGAGAAATTGAAAAGATTTTTAATGCACGTACTAATCTGCAAATGTTTTTCAATGGAAAACATTACAACAAATTCAAATTACACTTATTTTGAATTATTTTATTGGAAATACTATGAGTTTCACGTGTGGTACCATGAAGACTTATATGGGGCCATTCAAAAAGGACGTCCCAGAAATTTCTTAAAAAATGAATCCACTGGCCACCCCTGTCCACATGGTGTCCATTTTGGCCCAGACCCCCTCCTCTTGAGGACGTCCTTTTTGTATGGCCCCTATGTGTGATATATGTATTTGTTCAGCTTATAAAGCATACTAACATCAAGGGTCACTAACTTTATATGATAGATTTCGATTTTGTTTGGATTACTACGATTATTTGGAAGTTGAATTTACAGTATATCGCGGTACACCATATATCTAACACTTGGGAATTGCAAGTACATGTATACAGTTGGACGAATGTTCAAGAATAAATGTTGCAAACTATAATTTATTATGACGTATTTTTGAATTGTCCACCTTAAACATTTTTGTTACTTTATTTTTTATTTTGCTCTGCATATGCTCATTTATGTATATACTGTATCTTGTGTAGGATATACCGAAAGAGCACGATCAATATACTGTATCGGCGTATTTTCAAGATGTAAATGTTAATTTCTCTAGAAGGTCGCTTAAAGCCTTTTATTTCTAGAAATAATTGCTAATAAATGACGGTTATAATCGCGCAAGTCTAAGTTGCCTGCGTTCATTTACAGAATGTGAAATAACATTAGCATCGATTTTCATTTTATTGTTGATTCTAACATGCCTTTAAGTAAAAAGTGTGTGTATAAATTATTGTGAGCTAGAAAGAGCCATACGATCATTCCCATAGAATCGATATATTCATGACTTGCCCAAAACTCCTTGGAAAATAAGCAAAAAAATCACTTTGAATAAATGAAACTTGAAAATCAATGAATTAACTACTTGAATAGAACTGAAATGGCTAAGAAGTCATTTCGTCGGAGGCTTTAATGCAATTCAAAATGCATCACAAAGCTTTGACTACATTTATTCTATTACTCTTACTAGACATATAAGATATAATCTTTTCATAAGTAGGCGTATTACAGTATCATTTCAGCTTGTTATATAGTATTATAGGTTTAAAGCCTATGGGCAAGTTAGGCATGCAATAAGCAAGAGTAATGACTGGTATTTAACCTAATGAGTTTTTTGTCGTTTCTGATAAAAAAAAAATCGAAGAAGATATTTAAATTACAAACGTCTAGACCAATTCGTGCAGGTTTCGTTTAAGAAAAGTAAGTAATGTCATGGTCATTTTTTAAAGTGGTCGTAAAGCCTATACGTAGTGATTATAATTTTGAAAGTATTGTTCAGTTCAATTCTACTCAGTACCCTACAGTCAGCAAATAAATGTCATATTGTAGGGGGGACGTACTCAATTTAGGAGATTGCTCCTACGTCAGTAGCGACTTAGACGTTATTGTTAAATTGAATTTTTATTAAATCAGGAGAATCGCCAGGTAGGTATTAGAAAGTAAATTTCGAAGCATGCAGTAAATGCTGGTAATTGTTGATGAACTCGACAAATACTTATATGTATTTTATACACAAATTCTCGACAAGTTACAAAATGTAATAGTACATAATAACATCAGTATTTTCGAAATTTAACCATTGCACGCCAATCTCAATTCATTTCTATTCAAATCTATTCAATTCAAATCTAATTTCAAGTTGAATTGGTATATTTTTTATGTTTGATCGTAGCCAAAACAAACGAGATAATTGCGTTTTGTTCTTTTAACCTTCTATTGCATGTTGTTTTATGGATTTGCTCAAATTTTGCTGATGGCGAACTCGAGCGATTAGGGGTATTAACATATGTTCTAATAAATAAATATTAAATAAATAAATGATTATTTACTTAAAAGATATCATAACATCCTATGTACACATACTTCTTAAGAACAAAGTAAGTATTGTTTTTTTATTTTTTTATTTGGCCAACCATATAAATATACATAAGCTACCAGAGGCTTATTTAATTTGGGTTATGTGCATCACATCTTAACTATAAATTTTAGGAATCCATTATGTCTTATGTGGATTATGGTTGATTTGTTGAAATACCTTTTTTTTTGAAAATATATAAATTTGTAAGCCCAAAACGTTCTACAAAAAACGACAGCGACATAAGACTTTAATAATACACATGGTTTACTTTGATAATCTTAAAGTTTTAAAATGAAGAATACCAACAAATTATGAAATTCTTCGTCAAAGATTATGCAGATTTCGAGATATATACAAGTATACTACATGTGCGTACAGAATAACGACGTGAAATCTTAAAAATTCTGCAGATAATTTCATATTGAAATTATAAACTTTTTTATCGCTTTAAAAATCACGAAAATATACAGCATTTTAATAAAGTACAAATTACAAGATTTTTTTTTACTGTAATTCCTTCACAATCTAAGGACTGTTGATGAATACAAATTAATTTGGACAAATCATTGGGGGATGACATTTAAAACTTAAAACAGGGTTTCACAAACGGTAGGTTTAACACATTCTGGGTTCCTATAGTTTGATTTTGATGGAGCACCACCATTGTTACAAAACGTATTGCCAATTCAGGAGGGATTACTGCTATCGGACATGAGATTGGTGTTCACACCAAGGCTAACTGTGTATAATATGTGAACAATGTTTAAGAATGGTCGCCATGGTTTTCCTTTTGTTTTCTGATAAAAGCATCTTGGGGTTCGCTTCCCGGATCAGTAAACACCATGAACCGAAATCACCTCTGTTTTGTTAAGGACAAGTATCGGATGGAAGGCTAAACAAGCCTATGTTGTGATATATACTCGTGCTAGTCAAAAATACAAATGGAGGCAAAAACATGTACCCAACCACCGGAATTTATCAGCATCATTACTCGGTGCGATGACATCATGCAAATTAGCATAACAGACGTAAATGTGACACGGTGCTCCCTCCTCCCAGAGGCTCGTTGCCATGGCAACCTGGAGAGAACAGCATCTGATGCGCTCGGTGGGCTCCGTATTGATCTTCTCCGTCACACACGATTCGGTGGGGGGCTAGCTAAGGGGGGGAAGGACCTCCGAAATGTAAAACGAAGTGCGCTTCTGACGTCACACGCACGTCATCTCAACCCTGGCCTTGAGTGGAAATTGGGGGAAATGGCTGCATTATGCGTATGGATGAGCTTGAAAGGATTGACGAAAGAAAAATAGCCGAGGAATTGAAACGATGGAAACATGGTCAAGGCTAATGGCAAAGTAATCAACGAAAGAAGAAAATTGGGAACATAAATTGGGTTTGGAGCTACACACAACTTGCTCCGGGTCGTTTAAACCATACAGAAAAAATATTAAATGAAAAGTTTGCTCGCAAACATCTTGTTGATTTGACAGAAGCCAAAAAGAAAATATGATTCTGTGAGATATGGTTTCCCTCATAAAATCTGACACGATGGGACGTAAGGGCGATTGGGTCTGGAATAATGTAAATGCGATTGCCAATATGGAGGACTGATGACGTATGTGGTATCAAGGACGATGGCTTTGGGCATCCTATTGGCAAGTAAATCGGTAAATACTGTAACATTTAGTAAACCAATTGACCACGCATGCTTAGTTAGAGGTAGAAGAAAGAAAGGAGAAACTATAAAATAACTATAAAAAATCGTATTCAGACCATTACTATTTAGGTATATTTTAAAGTGGGACTAAAGATAGATATAGAAAATGATATGATAACCGTATATATTAGCATATATAGGACTCGTAATTTCACGAAAGCACATGCTGGTTTTTCCTCTTTTACGCAATAAACTGCTGTGAAAGATGAAATAATTTATGTAGCGTATGTAATGACTGAACAATAAGAAATCCACCACATTTAGCGTTAAAACAATGACGTGGTGCTTGCGTCATTGCCCTATGCAGTGGTGAAGGGCGGGGCAATTAAAAATTGCCTCTCTCGTCGCCCATGAAACTGTGATAATTACAAGCACGGTTTCTCTATAACGAGTTATTTACACGGCATTATTACAGTATTATGGAAATATGACGGACAGACGTTTTGCCATACACTAATGTTGTTCATAACACTAGAAGCTGGCGAAAACTTAATTAAAATGAATTCTGAGGCATTTTTAATTTAGTACTTGTCATCTTAAGATTTTAGTCCCACACAATTAATATAAATTAGCATTACATTGTTCGCTGTATAATACAGTATATGAATGGGGACAGAACCATTAATTTCTAGATTTTTATTTTCTGAATTTGTAGTCGCACTAATTTTCTCGAGATTATTTAATGATAAACAAGAGTTGAAATGAAATTTACTAATGGAGCTTTTTTCATTATGTTATTAAGTCTGCTTTAATTTGGGGAAAAATTATGTCAAAGATTGTACAAACTTATCATGACTTTACTATGTACTTTAGTGTAAATAATCCTTCCAAATTGTAAAAATTGAAGAAATTATTTATCAATTGTATGGTAAACCAAAGAACCTAACGTTAAGTAACCTACAAATTAGGAAGTTTTAACATACCAACGTCTTTATACTCACCTTAACTTTAATGGCGAGAAGGGAATAACCACGCATGCGCACCCATTACGTTCAGTTATTTCATTGGGTAGTTCAATGCGTGCATGGCTACTCCCTTCCCACCATTATAGTTAAGGCGTTGGCATGCGAAAATTGTCTAATATAAAATTAATAGTCGTCATATACAGTGAAGAATACATTTCTTTATTTATCTAGTGTGAGGTGTCTGTTCAGTTTTACTGAAGCGGTCTAATGAAAGAAGACCGTCAATATACACTAGTAGTTAAAAATGTCTGCATTTTTAAATACCGCATTTTGTTACAGGTATAAGTTGTCGGGTATTAGGGGCGTTAAACATATAATTACACAATTTACAGATAATCAATGCTTCAGGATAACTTGCACATCTATATTCAAACATTACAGTACAGACGAAAAAATATCGATTTACTATTAATAATAGAAATCAGCATACACATGTTAACATTACACGCGAGGCTGTTAGGAGTACATGACTACATGTCTATGCTTCCACTTGCATATACAGTACGTTTTATATGAGAGACCTATAAAAGCTATCCCAGCGTCAATAATATAATAAAACTACTGTGTAAATAGCCGTAAATCGGTGTATTGTCTCATTACTTGTGACTAAATTTGCAATTACCTTTCATTAACATGGGCATCGAATGGGTTATATAAAAGTAGACACGGTGAAGGTTTGTAATCTCGAATATACTTGCATGTACTGATCCAAGAGTAATGACTTCTATACGAATATTGTTTGTGAAACATCATGGAAATATATTTTTTCGAACTTTGAGATTGTCCTATTTGCCACAGCTGTTTTCTTATTTTTTATTATTATTAAAGAACTGACGATAAATTATTTCATATGCTAGCGAAATACTATATACACTTATACAAAGTATATTTTGTTCAGTTCATAACTCTAAATTTGATACTGATATGTGTGGTGTGCTTGATTATCATACACATGTGCATTACTTTATGGTCAATGTAATATGAAATCTTGGACAGGTGGAAACAGCCATTGTCTTAATACACATTTGAAGTTTCCGAACTTAATATCACGGATATACATAATGGAATCGGCTTCGGCTTCCCTCTTAATGGACATTTTGTTTGTGGATTTTATCACTCTGCCTGGATATAAACCTACCTGTTACGCTGGATAAGAAAACATTACGATTCTTTGAATACTAATAATGTTGGTATAATGAAATTCTTTGCAAAGAGGTTATGCGCCTTCATTTGCGCTTGCACAACTTCTAATGATCCACCATAAACAGATTCCAGTAGCTAAGCTTTAATTTGCCAAGGATATCTGCTTTTTACGACCTGCCATAAGGTACACGGAGGGATAAAGCATGGGGAGTTTCTATGAACCTTCTTACAGTACGCAGTCAATAATCTGTAATAAAAGGCACGCCAATGTCTGAAGGTAAACCAAATGGAGATAGTTTTACTGCGAGATGCTGGATGGCGCATAAATTGAAAATTCTGCTATGGGAACATCTTTGAAGGGACATCATGAATGTAATGATGCCCTTAGTACAGTGCTAGTATGCAGCCATGAACTTGCATCAATATAATACTGTTTAAAGTATTCAAATGCTGTATAATACTGTATAAAGTATTCAAATACTGATATTTTCAGAAAATATGCGTGCATTGTGAAAAATCAAGCGAGATAATTTATTTACACAATGTTATCATTAAAGTAATTAAACTCTTATGTTCAATGCAAATTTATTTAAATTTGTATTTTCTTTTAAACGATTACATGCAATAGTTTATACCTATGCTGATTTGCAATATGGTTGCTCGGCTATTTCCTTTCACATGGATAAAGAACAATATTGTTGAAACTAATATTAATATTTGCGACTACCAATTTTCTATATTGCGTAGATCAGGATTTTTCTCTTACAAAGCTTCCTTATGAGCAAATTACGTTTCATTGAGGTACTGGACAGTATGTGCACATTGTGCTGTTGATGCATAACAGGTTCAGAACCGTTAAACTACTTAAAACAAATACTGTAGTTATCCAACGGCATCCTTAGGTCCATTGGAACATTGGTCAACAAATACAACAAATAATGACATCATTACCATTGGTTATCATATTGTAAGTGAAAAATAATACTAAAGACATATTTTGGTTAAACTACAAGTGTATATAGTCGATATGCCTTCAAAGATATATCTCCTATGCATAATAATGAAGTTGTATAAATCTCTAACCCTCATTTTCGTTTTGTTATATAGCATAAATCAAACACATCTTATTACATATCTGTCTGATAAGTTTATCGCTGCGAACCGTTTATGAAGAGATGTAATTTATAGCTATTCCTGCAATGTCTAATGATTTTACTCTGTGTAATAACAAGTTTGAATTAGGCGTACTTGTCGTAAATCGTGTTCGTAAAATCTACAGACGAATATAAAAACACGTTAATGTCCAATATACATCGTGGCTGTCAGGTGGATTTTACTTGCGATGTAAAAACTACTAAACTCAATTCCTGGATCTTGATATATCTTTCCGAGTCTATATTAATGAACGATTTCAAATACCAAACATTTCCTTTTCTATATTGACCTATAAAAAATGCTGAAAATATTGAATCACGGTGACGGTAAGTGCCCGCTGTTTTTCATTAATAATTTACGTTTACCTGTTTTTATCGACGCTTGGTTTTATATGGTTTGCCCTAAGGTGAACCTAAATAATCGAATCACTATGCCGCACGTGCACATGTTATTATAAAGTTCACATAGTATCTGATCATCTCATAAGTTATAAATACAGAACATTTTAATGTGACATTAGACGTGGAAGTCCAGTGCTATAAAACTTTTCCATTTCGTACTTTTTTCCTTCCTCTTAACTGGCTTCCTTTAAATTGAAGCATTTTACGAAAAATATATAATACGTCATACGTCCAGCGTTCATGTTGTTAAATGACTGGATGTTTTCATTTAGTTTAGTTTGCCCATAATGGCTTGTTGGTAGCAGTGGAATAAATAAATGATGCAAAACGTGAAAATGGCCATTGAAAAATGCCACACATCTCATGAATATATGCCACGAGGGATGCTGAAATCTGTAGGGTATCAACGAAAACACGTGCTAGAGTTCTATCATACAGTATATGGTGTATCAGATATCATCTACGCCAGTTACACCTGGATGCTGATAGGCTTCCTGAAGCATTAATATACTATAGAAAAAGCGAATAAGAATCTAAAATTCTATTCGTCCCTAAATTGGCGACGTCCTGATTTGAAGCACATGGGAATTAAATATTTGATCGTACTTCACAGTAAGTATTCAGTGAATTTAACTGAAGCACTCTTGGCTTGCAATATTGGCTTATCGTGTTTCTGTAGATTACGCCCAACCAGTGATTGGTTTGGGTTCAGGAAGAAAAATGTGTTCAGACACTTAATGGCAATCGAGGCTCTCAACGTAATGCTAATGAAAATAACATCTATAGTTCAGCCCATCACTCTCTTCCTTAAGCGTTAAAAAGACTGTTGGCAATTGCATTGAAGCGGTAAACCTGTTAATGTAGACACAAGCGACATCAAGCTATTTCAGAAAATCAGCAATTTTAAGAAACGTGAATAATCGAAGTAAAAGTAAACATGTCTGCATGCCTTGCATCTTCCAAATCAAGGTTGAAACAATGCACTCTTAGTCCTCCTCTAAATTCAGAAATATATACAAGAATCATTAATTGATTTGCCGATAGTTTAGCTCAATCTATAAAAACGGTAGACCTAAGCTGAATTTATATCAATACCATGTTGAGGATTATTTACCTACTTGCTTCCCTGTTGACCAATATCATCACAAAATCTTCTCCCACTTGACTATGATGGCAGTTTTAAGCATCCCCACTAAAACATTAGAATATATATTGCGCCACTTCAAAATATAGTCCTCTATTTACACGGTTGATTTACTCTGAAGTTATCAGGGTCAGTCAAAATACGGCGTTAGTTGTAAATACTACTATACGACGTACATTCCACTTATACAGATATTCTCATCAAATTTACCTTTCTATTTATCATGACGCCATTAGCCATATGTCTGCTTATAAGGGCCTACATGCACTGCTTAATGTGGTACTGTGTAGATATCGCTGTATACAGTCGTAACCGCGGAATTGTACATTTTCGGCTATTCGCGTAGATGTGCAATTAAGCAGTTTGAATTATTCCTCTCTTAATTTTAATTACAAGTACATTTATATTTCACAGTTCCACCATTACATAAATATTTATAAATTTCATTTCATAAATATCACTGATCGTACTACTATTTCTAACAACTACTTGAACTCCCCTCCCCAACAATTAAGTCTCAGTTTAGACAAGGATCCCAAATTCCAGCTGAATTTCTTTGGGCATTTGCTCCTCCGGATTTAGTTTCACCGAATTAGGTGCATTCTATGAATATACTGTTGTCTTTTTGCTTAAAAGCGCTCATTGCAAGCTTATGGAACGAAGCCATTGTTGGGAAAGTAATCTCACATGAAGCCTTTCCACTAATTGACTGGATAGCCCGAACGTAAAGGTGAGCACTTTGACATTTAAACCCACTCCTTTTGATATCAATAGTCTGAAAATGTTGGCAAAATTCCCTGATTTATTGGATGTCATTTTGTCAATGTTTCGGGATGATTGTAACACGGGTTAGCTCGACCGTGTTGCTATTCATTCGCTCGTTTTGAGTTTTTTGGATGGTTTACTTGTGTAGTTTAGTGCTGTAAACCAAATGTACTATGCATTCTCGAAAGTATGTACTATAAACACTTGTCTACCTTATATGTACTTCCGAGAGTGCATTCCGTGCAATTGGTTTAGAGTTCAACCTCACTGCGTTGGGCACCTAAGGGACACTACGTTGCTAAATGTTACAGCAACGTAAGCATACAAGCAGCAGATTCTAAACCACTTTAATTGTGAAACTACAGTATTAAGCTTTTACCGAATGGAATGACATTTTCTGCATGATGGTTTACCCTTTATTAGTGCACACATCGCTGCGTAGTACCAAAATGGCAGGCATTAAAAATGTCAAATATTGATTGGCTTTAGTATTAGACAGACCGTTTCTGCTTAACATTGATATCTTCATTTATGCACCACTAAGGGCATATTTTTACATGGCTAAGTATTTTTAAAACATTATCTTTTTTTCTGTTTGGAAAGCAGTTTTTGGAAAATTGTGACATGTGACGAGGAATATTGTCCTATTGAAACTTGATAAAAATGGCAGTTGGACCTCTTCCACCTCCTTCTGAAAAGTTCATATAGCCACCACTGCATTATTAATACTATGAAACTCAAGAGTATGTTTATACATAAAGACAAACAATACAAGTGTTCTTCTTAATAATGTAATGGGTGGGAAATATATTGACATATTTTGATATATCCAAGCAAGTTTACAGTCATATGCACGGATCATTCTACTATAGATGAACTGCAACATATATACTAGTTTGAACTATTCAACCATTTATTCACCAAGAAATTCTGAGATTCAGAGATTCAGAGTTTCTGTATTGCCAATTTAATCTATGAGTGAAACTATGTTTATTCACGTGATACACGCCTAAGGCCAATTTCTATGTACGTAATGGATTATTTTAATGATGGGCACTTTGATATTTGGTGCTCACTTCATCTGCCGTAATATATTAACCTCGGTGTATCCGTTATGAGATATAAAAATGATAGCCGCCATGGCGATATGTTTATTACAGGTGCGTGGGAGCTTGAGCCCTGTTTTATGAGAAGCCTTAGGCGACCTCGAAATACACGAAAAGAGCAAAAAACAGGGAGAAAAGGCCCTCTTTTTGCGTTTAATGGGCTCATTCTGCCGTGTGAGCAATGGTGTTTCTAAACTGCACTAAATCTTGGCTCGATGGGATGCTTTATAGGCCTTGTGCTGCTGTTTTTCTGCTTTTTGCCATCTGTTACTTGCTGCCCTAGCTCTCTCTTCAACGATTTCTTGCTTGCTCTTACAAAAAAAAATCGTTAGGTGGAACATGTCAAGCTGAGAAAATGCAAATAGGGCATATCCATGTTGCAGCGTTTCACGCAACACTCTTCAGGCATTCCCTTTTTCGTTCTTTTTATTCCCAAATAAATATTTGATTTTTTTTTGCACGGGGAAAACGCCATGGAGGACATCACATTTAAAAGCGAATTGTGCGTTGTCCTCTTTTGGGAAACTTAAAATGCCAAGTTTGACATGATTGGCATAAACTAAAGTCTGATATCGGGAATAACAAGCAATTTTATTCCGAGTTAAGCTGGAGTTTGAGTGTTTTGTAGGTGTATGACAACGTTGCTACTGTTCGTATCTTCCTTTGTTGTTTATATGTACATATGTACAACTTTTTATCATTGTTTTCACGTTCATTACATGCAACTTATGTTTCCCTTTTTTAAAAAACTTGTTTATTATTAGTTTTTGTCAAAAATGAACTAGAAAATGTAAACATTTGCTTAAACTTGGACGAAACTTTGCTAAAATGAATTATGTTGGTATGATTAGCCAAATATTATCCAAATAACATCTTGAATTTAAGTAAAAGAACATTTGGACCGTTGTTTGATATAAAGAAAAAAGCTTCTTTCAAATATGTTTATAAGCGAACATAAAGTTTCAATAAATGATTAATCCAAAGGGAATAAAATGCACAAAATAATGGCATTTTTAATGGTTTTTTATTGCTTTCTTTAACTAATCGTTAAATGTACCTAATTTGTTATTTCTCAAATATGTTTACAACCGATATGTTATTATCTTTATATGTAATATCGATCAAAAAATTGGTACAAGATGAAGGGAAAAAAAAGATTATTCTTATAAAAAATAAGTGATACATTAAAATAAAGATTAGATTTGGGATACAGATTTATTGTTTTGAAAGTTCATCACATTTTGGATCTTTTAAGATTTGTACTTGCTATATGTCCTTGTTTAAACATTAAAAGCAAATGTACCAGATTGTGCACAACTTGCATAACATTATCAAAAGAATCAAGAGAATTCATTCTCTCAAAATGGCATGCTTTGGGATTTAACAACATTATCCCCAAAGTTAAACAATGCATTTATTTGTTTACTGGATTAGAAAAGATTTATAAAAATCCAATGGCGTGGGCATGGCTGACATTTTAGACTAAACAATTCTATGTAATAAACATTCAACCCAGTTGGTGGTTATCTACTCGCCTACTCAATTAGTATGCATGCCGGATTTTAAATGTCAAGCGTTTTTATTAATCAATTTTTTTGCATCATTAAGATAAAGTATTCCATGCTAATCGAGTATAATAACGAAGAAACAATGAGTGCTACTTCTAATGTATTAAGCTCATGCATATATAAAATATCGGAAATCCATTTATAGTTCGAATCTATGACGTATAGCTATTATTTTGCATAGGGCAGCAGGTATTTTTTATTTCTTTAGCTCGTAGTTGTGCATAATTCAGAGAATGATTTTTCTTAACACATTTAAGAATTTTTACATTTAGAAATATTTCGACCCTTGAAAATAATAAACTTTTGTTAAATAGGTTATTAGACTGTTTGGATTTCTAAAATTCCCTTCGCTGCTTTATAAGTCCCTATTTTATATCATAATTGCTTTGTATCGATTCCTGCCTATTGTACTTATGAAAGGATAATTCAGGAGGTCAAATTTCTTCATGTAAAAAGTGCTAAATACAATTAACAAAATGAAAACAATTGAAATTCCAATGTAATTTGCATCCATCAAGTGAAATGGTAATTCAATTACTTAATTTACTTAAACGATACATTATGCTAATGTGATGGATTATTCATCATTGGTGTCCATTGGCCAATGTCGAATTGGAATTTCCTTATTGAACCAGTGCTAAACCCCTATTTTTATAATCATGGCTTTATGCGTGTTTCAGATAGCCTGAACTATTCTCATCGACCTCATGGCACACTTACGTCGCCTCCACGCGACGAAACTATCGTCGAGGTTGATATTTAACATTAATTCTCATTGACTTGCTTTGGAGCCATCCGATGGAAAGGAGTCCATTAATATAATCTTAAACCTTCCTGTCATCAATGTATGTCAAAAAGCGCCTGAGCTCTTGCCCTACGACTCGAGCTTGGATACAAACTTTTTTAATTTGGCTTGGGTACAACCTTCTTAATTTGGATGCAAGTTGTACTAAGCTATGCATCTTGATAGCAGCGAGGACATTCCAGAAATCTTATTAAGATATCTAATTTCATATGTTTTCATATGTAAGCGACCTCATTGGACCATGAGATAGATGAGGATCGTTCGGAATGAAAATTCAATGTATAAAACGATGACACTGAAGTAAAGAGTATTCTTTATTTTTAGTTTATGGCGTGCAAAATTTATATTTGCATGTGATTTTACACGAGTTTTCTTATTGGTAGTGTTTGAATTTTCTATAAACCTATAGGAAATTATACTAGGAAAGATCACGTTTTTTTAAAGTTCAATCTATAGCGATTTTATTGATTTTTGCTTCACACAAAAAACACGGCTCTTGAAGTTCATGATCATTATGAAATGCATATACACATAGTTAATAGGCTGATGCTGTACTAAAATGCTATTTCACACCCCAGTGGAGAATAAATTACTTCATTAGAAGGCTGCTAATTGAATTTCTTTAAGCCTTTCTTTCAGTTTTTCCCAATTTGAATATTTAATTGGCTGAGATAATCACTTGTCAGGCACGCGAAAACCAAAGTGGGTACAAATGCAAAAGTCAGTAGAACAGTTGTGCTCTTTTTGTTTTATTATTAATGTTGCTATCAATGCTCATGTCCAATTAGTCATATGCCATAAACTTTTACATCTTACTAAGCTTTGCCTTTTGAAAGATTTTATGTAATGCCATGAAAATTATAAAGCCAGTGCCGAGTCTGTGACTGTCACATACATATTTGATTTTTATTTTCAATACTGATTTAAATTAACCAAAACTAACACTTGACTAAATATTTGACACGTTCATTAGTCACATAAACGATACCAACAAAAACAGGTTATTGTCATTTTCCCATTGTTTTTTATACTTCATAATAATCGATTTCAATGAGAATTTAGTTCCAGGTGCCCCTTCTCCATGAATTTTGATTAAATGCGAGCAGTTCATTGACTACAAACCGGAATATGTGTTATGAGTTTGCTTTATTTTTATCGATTTGGTTACAAAAAAGTAGATTGGAGCAGGGCTCCACCCTTGCATGCGTGTTTCTTAATGAATTGCTTCTATCTTAATACGTTTGTAATCTCTTCAACGTCAACCCCTGTAGATTAGAATTAGTAAATGTGACAATGTCTTTAAGTAAATGCGACAGAGTTTGCATAATGATGCACTTTTTCACTGCAACTACAACCGAACCTCGATAATTTGGGCACTGAAAAGAGAACTGATGCGTCCAAGAAATGGGCGTCCCACCGAAAAACGTTTGTAGGTGGCGCACATAAAATCAAGTGTGGGATTTTCATCTTAGTGAAATCAATATGGCAAAATAAGGAAACTTATCTGAATTGAGAAATGCATTAAAACCAATGTAATATTGTTTACAATACTCATGTGAGAACATTTTTTTTCATTCCTGGGTGTTTCGAGCAATATTGTTTATGAAGTGCCTGGCTTATTGTTGTTGATGTTTGTGAATAACACTCAATCAGTGCTACATACATAAAAATTCTCGTTAAGCCCATACTTGATTACAGGATATTTGATACTGATAAGGCACTGCAGGTCTCAGCCCGTCTCGTCTATGGATTGTATTTTTTTCTTTTTTTACATGATATTTAATTGAAATCCTAAAGTGAATTTTTGACAAGACAATGTATTTTGAAGGCATGAAAACCAAAACTGCAACATGGTTCCAGATGAACAATATGTTATGACTACCCATTTCAGGATTGTTTCCTCCCTCCTCCAACTATATTTCTATAACGTATGGAGGCTATAACCATATAAAAAGATGAATTATTTTATAACCTATAAGAGAGGCTTTGGTTCGCAAGTTGTTACCTTTGGCATTAAGCCTGTTATCCACCCTGTATGATGCGTGAAAACAAAGGAAATGGCATTTTCTTAATATTGCGCATAGCAGACTTAATGCACACATGCATGCACTATTTACACTCTTGAATCTGCGAGAAATAGGTTCCCTGAGGAGATTCAACGGTGATTGATAGGCTCCAATACTGTATACTGAATTGCTTGCACTGGATTGATCCTAGATAGCAGTTGCCTCCATTCACGAAGCAAATGAAAAGCTGCTGCCTGAAAGGGTATCTACACGATTTTACTCAAATGAGCTACATGTATACGCCTATCTGATAAAATACGTCCCATTTTGATATATGTTTGACTAACGTACTTTAGTGGTGTCGAATTGCACACCAACGCATGTAACAAATGGTTTCCTTTGCTTACTTGTAAACACCAACGCTATGTGGAAATATGTCAAAAAAATGTGAATTACTACAGCAAGCATCATTTGAAATCCAATTCACATGAGAGCTGCAAGGGAAATTTTGCAAGTATTTTTAGATGAGGTCGATGAATTTGTGTAATTTGCTCATCCTTAATGTGGTTGGAATCGATCCCAGATGATTCATCATAATCTGTTTATGCTTAAGTACTCTCCTGTCTTTCAAATTACTGTTTTGCAATGCTTTACATGGAAATAGATAAGATTTCTAATAGTTATTATAAGGTAGTTATAACTAAAGCTTTTAAACTATCTGATGGAAGAACTCATCAATTGACGAATAAAAATATGTGAAAAATACACATGTGGTTTTATAGGCTGTTATGATTATATGACAAAGCCCTGGTAACTAGTACTGTAGAAAATCGTGGACACTTAATTTAGTACCATGTTTTCCCAAAAGGAAACACTAGTTTTAACACCTAATGACCTCGTTTAATAATACAAACTAAAGGATAATATATTTATCAATGCATATTATATAATGTAACTTCGAATTTATTTCTTTTAATCATTGGCGAAGGGTTTGAAATTAAAAATGCAGTATTATTGCAGCACTGAAGCCCAAAGGTGCTGCCAACCGCTGATTGCTTTATTGATTATAGCTAACAAGACGATAATCAATTACTTCACAGCGAGCCCAATGCTTGAAGACTGTATTTGATTCCTATATAAAGCAAGTATTATTGGATGCAATACAGTGATAAATAATTTGTTCCATAGTATAGTCATTGTAAGCATGCATATTCAGTATATCGGTATTTAATCAGCCTTTATGACAAGCCGTTTTATTTTGTATTTTTGCCAAATTTGGCAATTTCCCAGCCTTGACAGTTTATAAATTTGATGATGGAGATCTTTAGATTGGCAATTGTTTGCCCAACGCTTTAATTTAAAATAAAACGTCTAGATTATTGAAGCTGGCAGGTAACCATGAAAGCATTCGATTTCTCGTGAATCTATGACATTTAACTTGTGTACATGGGTTTTAGGAATCGTGGGAGTTATTCATTGCATTCTTATGGGGATATACTCCCACTACCGAATGACTATCTTATACTTTTGCGCTTATCTTTAGTGCTTCGTCGGAGTCACTTGAAATTGACAATCTATTGCCTGGCATTTTCCATTCCTTAATCATGTGACATTCTTGATTTTTATGTTTGCTGCTTCTGAGATATATTAGATGTGCTTAGCATATTATACCCTACTTCAAGATTGCTTCCCACGTAAAATTATTTGGCGTATTTATAGGATATTTCGAAACTTACTTTCGAAAATATTGAAGATTGACTTCAAATTCTGCTAAGCAAAAACTTTATTTGATATATAGATCATGTATTTATTCTCTTTTATTTACTAAAAGTAAATGAGTTTTTTAAAATTGTATTATTAAATCACATGTCAAAACTATCTAAATTTGGTACTTTGAATAAACTCATTGTTTATTTAAATTTAACTTGATTAAATTGGTTTAAGGGCATCCTTTAAGGAAAATTGATTTGTGTGGGTTTAAATTGCAATGATCGAAATGAAGATGAGTAGGAGAAGACGGTTTTGATATTCAGATTTTGATTTTTTTTTATCTTCTTGTTTGACTTTTGATACATCGTGTTTTAATGTCAAAGATGTTGCGATTATATGTTGGCGTATGCCGCCCACGATATATGTATAAGTGCATTAAACCCATTAACCTCAGTGGCATTTCTGGAAGACTTAAAGGTCGATCTTTCAACGAATTGGATGGTTCAATAGAAAAGCAGTCGTGTAATGGTATATTTATATTCCTTGCGCTACCCTATCCAATAATTGAGTTCGATATGAAAATTGATTTCTGTCGTCTGCAATGCGATTTGGGTTGGAGTATATTTATATGCACGTTTTGTTTTTAATATGCGGTGAGGAACCTCTCGATCACTACCTACCACTATATAGGTAAAATGCTCGTCGTGAATAACTATACCGTATTGCAGTGTAAGAAAATTGAAGCATAATTTATTTTTAGTTTTACCACCTACACTGCTGCAACATATTAAAAATTAATGAAGTTTTGTTTTGTAATGTGGGTTGAAATGGATTGAATATTGGACATTTAACAATGTGTTTGCTAAAAAAAGGTGTTCACTAGTTTTACCTAAGCGAACAGTATGTAGGTTATGCCAACATTTGTATAATTTAAAATAGTTTATAGTACATACATGTAGTATAGTGCTTATGTTGCTTTTGTTCAAAGTACTTTGTAAGAAGTAAAATAAGCTACTTGTAGAACTACCTTACAGAAACCTTACAGATATCTTAAATCTAGACATTTCCGAAAAACACATGCATTCATTAACATTTTTTAGTACCGGAACTGTTATTAAAAATTCACAAGATTTCAAAAGTATCTTTATTAAACACAAATGTACAGTTAAATGTATACTAATATACTGTAATATATAAAATTCACAAGGAAGTTAATATCATTATATAGTCTTACTATATTACAATCAAATCAAATAGTTTTACGTTTCTTAAGAGCATGCACATGTAGGTTAATGTTAACCGTTTGGAATTTGTTGACCTATTTAAAGAACTTGCCCTATTCCGGATATATCATTCGGGCGAAATATATGGTATAAATCCAATTTCGTCTGGTTGATTAGATTTTATATATGGATCCGTACTGCGTCCTTTAAATTAAACAAACATATTAAGGGAAACGAAAAGTCGGTTTAGCTTTTCAAGCCTTCGTATCTGACATGAAGTTGAATGTTGATTTATCATTTCCCTGAGGATGTTTAACTTGGAAAGTATTTCTGGATTATATGTTTATTTGGCATCCGTCTGCCCTAAACTATGTATCTCGTACTTTAGATCAACCCACATTCACAAATTATAATAAGAATTACTTTCAAGGATATACCACATATTGTAAGCAAGACAAACAAATGCATTTTACTATGCAATATTTTTAAGAGAATTTTCAGAATTATTGTACATGTGTTTTGTGGCCATATAATGATAAATACACCTTTATAATGGCTTCACTTATTATATTAATAAAAATAGCTTACTATTTTGTCGTTAACATACTAAATTAATTTAATTATGTAACTTCTGGTAGAAGATTTTGGATTCTTGTGTAACTTATTGCGTTCTGAGTCTCGAAATATTGTACAGTATATTTCTTTATCTTTTCTAACTTACTAAAATATGGAATATACTGTATAAACAATGCATAAGAACATTATTCAAAGATGACAATCATGAGTTTTCTTAAAATCTTTATTTGGTGAATCACAGACAGCACATTCATAAACTTGACAGCTTAGCACAATTTAAGTGGAAATAAGCCATAATATATGTAGGTTGAAGTGAAAAATTCATCGGTTCTAGAAAATATATTAAAGTTGGTAGAAGCAATTTCAGCTTTTTTTGATAAAATGTTGATATGTTTTGAATGCAGGTGCAAGCGATGTGGAAAAAAGGTTATTTCAGTTTCTTTATATTGAAATAGATTCATATGCCAGCGTATTACGAATGTGCTGAAAATGCACAAACATTAATTTACGTATTTTGCGTGTCAAAGCCACGTGAAAGTACATATTTGTTCCCATTTTGGCATTTTGAAATTTATTAATATAGCGGTTGTATAAAAATCCTAAAATCCTCGTGGAAAAATATTGTACTCAGTGCATCTTATGGCTGAACATATTTTCGAGAATATATTGTAAAGACAAATTTTCGTTATATGGACATGTACCGAATTGGAGCATGTCTTCGACTATCACAATCGAAAAATTGGACAGAAATTCGTAAACCCTGCACAGTAAAACTATCTCTTAGAATTATATTGTTGGGGGTTGCTGCATTGCTACCGATTGGCGGCTTCGAGATAAAAAGGCCTCAGGGAGTCCCAAACGTTTCTAAATTTCATAATACTTGTTCTGCACTCTGCTGTTCTCCTAACCGTGACCTTCTGTATGAAATTGGCCTTCTCCGATGCTGCTTGTTACAAAATGAGGTCACAATGGATGCCTGCTTGCCTGTATGCACGCAGTCGCTCTCTCTACCCATTGATACAGTTTATGGTTGCAACCGACACCATTTCAAGAGAATAACCCCATTGTCGACATCATCACATTCAAATGTTTCACAGAAAAATTAGCATGGCTTCAGTTAGCAAATAGCACGGAGGCGGTCCTTGGCCTAATTACTCTAGAGAATTCAGGCCATTCAAATCGTGCTTTGTTTATGTCCAGATTCACTTTTATTTACCAGGGAAGCCGAATAGCTATTACATAGACGAAATGCTTTTTTTTTGTCCATAAAAGAGGACGTTATCTACATCCCATGTACATATTATTAGCAAGCTTTAACCATGGCCTGGCCCACTTGGGATTTGTGTTGTGGATCTAGGTTCCGTTTTAGTCGATTTTGTGTTATGAAACGATGCATAATAATCGTTGGAAACAAATCCAAAAAAAACATAAACGAGATTTTTTTCCAGGGATTTGTATCCTGATACTGTACTTCACATCGTTCAAACGACCCTACGGAATCCTTCTCCTCTCCTTAGATAGATGTTGTGTGTTGCTGCAAGTTTCGTTTATTTTAATCCGAGATTAGAATAGGTTTAATCAGTGGGAATTACTGTCATTATCTGCTTTAATCGCTGATTGTTTGAAAGCGAGTTGACGCAACCGGCGCGCTGTGCATATTTAATTGACGCTTTTCTTCTTTTATAAAAAAAAACCAAAACATCACAGAAAATCGTGTTTCTTAGTTCGACTTTTGTTTAACGAGGTGTTTTCTGTTTGAATAATTAAAGAGCTTTTGATTAATTCGTTTTCGGCAATGTTTGTATGTCTCGCCAAAGCTTGTTTCACACGGGACTGACAATGAAGGAAGCAGGAAGTCAACATTCGATCATTGACTGAAAATATACTCTTGTATATAGATATACTTTGGATGGATTTGCATGTGGTATTTTTACGATATTTATGGGAAATCTCGTGGGTAGGCAATCACTGCTAGCATATGTGTATTGCCGTGAAACTATGTTCCGTTTTTAAGGGGCTATGTTAAGAGACAATGTTTGTATGTTTCGCCAAAGCTTGTTTTACACGGGACTGTCAATGATCATTCGATCAATTACTAAACGTATACTGCAATATAACCATGGAATGTATCTGCTTGTGGTACTTTTATAGTTTCTTAGTTATTTGAAATAACATTTACATAGTGTATTTATGGGAAACTCACAGGGGTTGGCAATCACTGCTAACACTCATGTATTACCGTGAAACGGTGATGCATTTTTAAAGGGCTATTTGCCTGTTTAATGAGGTGAGTAATCGCTTGCGGGATTAGTCATACAGATTATAAACAAATGAAAAAGTTTATAGTTTGTTGATGACTAATTCATCATTTTCCGCTTAATCGCGAAATAACTGATATATGATACTAATCTCCCAACCAACCACCATAAGGCACCTGGGGGTCATTGAAACATTCCATTGAAGTGACCAACTCCGATTTTTCATAAATAAGTAAATACAGCATATTCATGGATATATACTCTGAAACATTATTTAACCGGCCATTATTTTTATCCTCATCTTCACCATGCTTTAAAGAATTATTAGATGTATACAGTAAATTATTCTCTCGCCTTCATGGATTTGTATATGGCGCTATCAAAAATGGATTGAAAGGGTAGTCATTTGATATCAGTGGTCATATTTTATTCATGTTCTGTTCATCGCTTACGACTTTTTTTTTCATAATTTATATTTTCTATAAAGTATAGAACGCTAATGTGAGATGGTATTATAAATTGTATATTGGAATCAAAGGAGTATACGAAAAAAAAAAAGTTGTGCGGTTTGAAAAACCACAGAATCGGTAGAAATTTTCTAAAAAAAAATTCGGGTTAGTATCAAATTATTTATACACTCTTTGTTTTCGTGCACGCCCACATATATCTAATGCCAACTTTTTCGTAACGATTTTCTATCATTTGATGAAATAAGTTCGCAAAAAATAGATATTTGCCAACGTTAAAGATGCTTTTCCTCTTTCGATTCGTTCCTCCAGAATGCAACCCTTGAATATTTAAAAGCCGTTAGATTTAAAGATCCAGGGTCAGGTCTAACGCGTCGAAATATAGGCCATTGCCAAAGGGCTAAAATGCTAGTAATCAGTTATTAAATTCCGCATGGGTTTTCCAGAAACCGTTCGCAGGAAGAGACTAAGCTTCCTCTTCTCCTTCTTAAGTAGGAATAGGATAATGAGGAGAATTTTTTTTTTAAAAAAACAAGTAGAATTATTAATACTTACGATTTTATGATTAAGGTGCTGCAGTTCCCGTTCGGTGACTTTCCTCTTATTTTGTTCCTGTTGTTGCCTTTTGAACTGGTTGTATTTATATACTAAATACATGCCCGGGGTGGCTAGGGCCACGAACGGCTTCATGAAAGAAGCATGCAGATCCCTAGGCATCGTGTTTACGGTATGCGAACGGTGCTAGTAATGATCTCGGATTAGGACGATGATGGTGAAAGTGGTGTTGGTGATGGTGGTGGTGGTGGTGATGGCTATGGACACGCAATTCGTGGGGACGGGAACACAGATTTAGTCTGGCAGAAGTAGGCCTGCGAACGAGCAAATGCGGATGAGCAACGTTTCGGCGTACATGAAGGACGTGAAATGAAGGAACCAGAAGAGAGAGAGAAAAAGGAAAAGAGGAAAAGAGAAAAGGAGAAAAAGAGGGGGGAATAAGAGAGCGAAATCAGACGGTGACAGACACAAGGGCGTGTGCGAGAACGTGTGTGCCAAGCAAACATGTAGGGGGGAAAACGTGCGCCAGTGAATGGGATGATGATGCGGCGGTGGGTGACGTCACTCCAACGCGTGAGCCCTTGGAGGAGGGGGCTGTGGTGACGTCACCTCCGGCTGACGCAGTGGGCCATCGATCCGTCTGCGAAAATGTCTTCAGTGGCATCAGATTCGTCACCTAAGTTACCCATTGATCTCTCCTCCGTGCCCAGTCGGCATTGCGGAGGATGCGAACATTTTTTTCAGTGGGAACTAAACCCGCGTCTGTTCAAATTACCTGAAAGCGGGGGTGGGGAGCGATGGGTACATCGGAGAAGTTCTCAAAAATCAAGGACAGTCTTAGGTTTGAGTTTCTATGGCTTTTGACTTGTGATGATAATTTAATTGAACCCAGATTTTCCGATTGAAAGGTCGATATGGAATTGTCTAAATTACCTTGATGGTCTGCTTGGACCCAAAATTGCCAAATACTTTTTACGAAATGTTTTTATGTAAGGCTGGTGTTTGTTTTGTAAATCTATGATGATTTCTTTTTAGGAGTGTTTGGTTTCAAAGTCTAAAGGTTGTATGTCTTTCCATTGGTTGGTTTTTCTAAGTTGTTGATATATTAGTCGTAGCATATGTTTATAGTTTTATTATTTTATCGCGTCCTACATCCTGGTTTTTGATTAGTTTTTGTTAAGTGGCCTGTGTGAGTGTACACCACTTGTCATTTGGTTTCAAACAACTTTATACACTTTAATACAGCTGGTAGCAAGTTAGCAACCGACCTGTTATGATGAATGTTTGGTTCTTTGTGGCATCCGCTACCACATTTATCAAAAGACTAATTGATGTTCATATAATGAAGAGACATGGGCTTTGTCCAACATACCTGCCAAGTTGTATGTCAATACTTTCAATGTTTTGACATTGCAGCATTGTAAATCGTATAAATGAAGATTGATGAAATAAAATATTAGCATGCTCTGAAATAGAATTTCAGAAAAGTAAATTTTGACCTTCAAATTAATTTTCTTGACGCTTAACTTGCATATCTGGGCACTATACAGTATACATGTATATGCATTATATAAAGTTAAAATTGTAAGATTAATATAAGTAACTTCAAGCGCTATTGCTTTACGCTGTTTTCGAAATGTACCACCCTTTTGTTGGAGCCAAATATTTTTATTTTCAAAAAGATACATAAACACAAGTGGAAATTCTAACTAAGTCATAAATGCTTAAAAATCATATAACAAATACAAGTATTAACGGTAATAAAGCTTTTTGTTTGATATTCAGGAACTAGTTATCTGATCACGTCAAGTTAGACCAAACGTAACTTGAAATTCATCTGGAGTATACAAGATATGCTTGAGTATAGTACTGTCGATGACGTTATGGCACTGGTTTGTAATTCAACCGGGATTTAAACGGCTCCTTGACAATGGACCTGATGACGTTCACTCTTCATCTTGTACCTCCAAAACTTCTCTCTTTCCCCTAGGGAAGTCATAGCTGAATCTGACTCCATAGTTATTTGTGTACTTCCTTCCAAATCCTCGTCCTCGATCCATCCCCACCGTGGCGCTGAACGGACCTTGACGATAGCCTACTCCCACCCCAGCCCTGGGAGGTGTTGCAAATGGCCGCCCATTGCTTAATCCAATATTGCTATCAGCAGCGAGTCCAACACCCACGCTTTTGTTGTTTCTCTCCCACACTTTGGCGCCCACGCTTCCTGTGGCTCTACCACCAAAGTTCTTCATGTTGTTAAAATAGTGATTGTCTATGCCTTTGGAATGATCCGGCTGGAATGATCAAATTGACGGAAAACTTAGTGTGATGTTTAAATTTAAAATAACAAACCTCACTTATTTTAGCGAACATCGAAATTTGGCGTAACGACTGCCGGATTGTGTTAATAAGTAATTTATTTTATTCATAGCGATAACTTATTAATTCCAAATCGTGTTTCAATGCCAGCGGAATTGAATTTATTAACTACCTTCGTTAATTTCGAAGTTTGAAATGGGTGTGTTGTAATTACTAACAAACTGTTAATAGTGAAAATAATTATATATTACGCTTATCGGATGAAATTTCATAACTGAAAATATTATGAAAGTTTTATAAGCTACTACATTTTAAAATTGATGATTATATTGAGGGATTGTTCCTATTTCTAATGTCCGTTATGGAACAACCGCTTAAAATAGTCTTCAAGCAGTCCATTTCGAGTATATTATAAAGAGAAATTCTAGAGGTATATATGAAGGGTACTTACTCGTCCAACTGGAAAATTTGTCAGGGATTTTTCCATTGCTCGGCCGGCGGTGTCAGAAATCTGACGTTTTCTGAGAATGTGCTCTGTCTCCTCGGGTTCTTGAAATTCCTGTAAGTCTTCCTCATTTCCGAGTACTTCGGATTCATTGTCGTTATCGGTATTGTCTTCATCATCCACTGACCGTCTGAATCTGTAATTCAATCCAGCTCCATAAGTGGTAGAACCTCTGCCTTGAAAACCATGTCCAACTCCGACGGATGCACTGAAGGGACCTCGTTGGTAACCAACTCCAACGCCTACTTCCGGTGATTTGGCGAAAGGGCGACCACCGGCCAAACCAACATTTGCTGCTCCAGCTGCTCCTAGGCCAACGCTATTTCTTCCAGACTCCCATACTTTGGCTCCAGCACTTCCACCTACTCGACCACCGAAATTTTTCATGTCTTGAAAGTAGCCTCCTTGAAGGGAAGGTCGTCCAAATTCGGGCTATGGGAATAAACACAAATTTTTATGTAAGACAACAAAGACATTCCGTTATAAATATCGTGATCTATACAAGATCTGTCCTAATTAACCGAAATCTAAAATAAAAGACACCTTCGTCTAACTTACCTTTCCAACTGGATTGTTTGTCAGCGATCTTTGCATAGCATCAGTCGTAACTTGTCGTTTCGGTCTTGTTGGTTCTTCCACATCTTCCACTGTTGTGTCGTCGATGTTGTCAGTGTCATCCTCTTTTTCAACAACGTCATACTCAAGTGACTCAGGTGCGGATCTTTTGAAACGATAATTCAAACCAAGTCCATAAGTTGTTTGACCACGATGTTGACGTCCAGCACCGACAGTAGCGCTGAATGGACCCCGTTGATAACCGATTCCAGCACCAATTTCTGGTCCGTTCATATATGGCCGACCTCTCGCTAAACCAACGTTGGCTGCTCCAGCTGCTCCCAGACCAATGCTGTTGCGTCCGGACTCCCAGACCTTGACTCCGGCACTGCCACCAACTCGTCCTCCGAAATTTTTCCTGTCTTGAAAATATCCTCCTTGAAAAGTTGGACTTCCAAATTGGGGCTGTTAAAAAACATCTCATTTTAGAAATAGATTGCACAAACTTATTCCTAAGTATCCATCACTATTTGAATTATAGCAACTGTCCTGGATCAGCACTTGATCTTAACTAGAACGTTTTTCAGTTTAATTCTGAGCTTTTAGATAAAATCTGAACATTCTAAAAGTCCTACAGGTTTAGAGCCAAAAATTATTATAAAAGACTCATGATTATCAGAGGGTGGATTAACTGGAAGTTTCAATTTGGGCCCTTACCAAAGAGGCACTGGAGTAAAATTTATTATCATGATCCCATACCGGATAACTGTACCGTTCTATTGCAAACACCTAAATATCTGCACTTTATTAAATTTAAGTAAGGGAAAAACCATCTACCTTTCCAACAGGGTTGTTTGTCAAAGATCGTTGCATGGCATCGAAGGTAACCTGACGCTTAATCCTTTCTGGTTCCTCAGAGACTTCTGTGATAGTGTCTTCTGAAAAGTCTTCGCTCTCCATGTCTTCAGCGGATCTCTTGAAGCGATATTCCACTCCAACATTGGCATTTGTGGGTCCCCGGCGTTGATGTTGAATTCCGGCGGTGGCACTGAAGGCGCCCTTGTCGTACCTCACTCCGGCCCCATATTGGGTGTGTCCTCCGGGTTGACGACTGGCCCCGGCATTGGCGCTGAAGGGACCCTTGCCGTACCGCACCTCAGCCTCAAATTTGGTGGGACGTTTGGACTGACGGCTACCGTCACCTGGTCCTGAACGCCTGACCCTGTACAATCCTGGTTCCAAACTAGCATCATCCTAGAATTAAGAACGTTTAGTTTGTACGGTGTCAGACGTTTTGAAATCTACAAAGTTCTCATATTTTCGTATATAGCACATGTTTTTTCTGATATTATAAACACACATTTCAGCTTGGAAATTGTACTTATTATTGGAAATCTAAATTTGGTTAAAAATTCATAGCTTTCTTTTTCGTTAAGTCGTATAATTTTTGTTGTTTAAAAATTCAAAAAAGAAGAAAAAAATACTTGCTGAATTTTCTGTTCATAAACCCAAGAAGTTTAGAAAGTGAACCTTATATTTATTATATCTTGAATCATTTATAATAGAATTAAATTTAGTTTGAGGTATTTATGTTTATCCACAAATTGTACTGTATTCTGGAATATCGGAAAACCAGTGAAAAATCAATTTGGAAATGTGTATATTTTCAGATATTTCTGATATTGAGTAGAATATTAAGTTATGTGCTTACCTGCTGCTCGATGATTTGGTCAGATGCCACTAAAATGGCCAATCCTAATATGAATAGTAGCTTAAATACCATGATGATCGCCGACTAGAAAACAATTAAAAAAATAACATTGCAGATCGACTGTTAAATATTAATGTCACAGATTTTAAATATTTACTTGATTAGCAGTGATCCGGCCGTTAGTCTGATTGATGAATTAAAAGAAAATATAATTACCTTATAATATATAGTTTTGCAAGTTGTCAGGAGAATAAGTTTCTCTAACTTTTTCTGTGTGACTTTACTGATGACTGTTGAGTGAGATCTGATTTTGACACACTGAGAAAGAGTTTATTTATACTATTAGAAGAGGAAGTTTTATCCTTATTTTCGGGGTTTTCCTCCTTGTTGCGCCATATCAGCAATTTCAGTAATCCATCCCAGACCATAGCTCTGAAATCCCGTAATTTAATTCATCCATCAATAAATAATTCAAAGACTAATTGAATCATATGCTTTCTGAGAAAACATTTGATAACTTAGCGGATTTCCAAACTTGGATTAGATGTCAAATGCCAGTTGCTGTGCTCTTCATTTTACAATGTTATTTTCTTCCTTTTTATACAGTACAATTACATGACTTGTATTACTTACATAAAAAACTTTATACAATAAGCGTTCTATTTCAAGGCCAATAGACTAAAGATAAAATAGCATTCGAATGTATTATTTTTGGGATACTTAGCTCCAAGCTACATTGTAATACTGATAAAACTAAATAATTCATATACTGTACATGCACATGTATAATTATGATTAATATTTAGCACATTCGCCAACTTGTAGTTAATTCGTGGCATTCAGATGTGCATAAAGTAAAGTTTTTTCAAACATCAGTTTGTTTGACATATGACCATATCTGATTGCTAGTTTATAGCAGTTTTATATATGGGGAGTTAAATTATTTTAAGGAACCACGCTATAATTCTTTCCCATTTATCTTTCAAAAATCATGCCGTTAAAATAATTTATGTGGATGAGCACTTTTTGTAAATATAGTTTTGTAAGGTTTTTTTTTATTGTTCAAGTAAAGGAAAAATCCCCATAAAAATTCATCTAACTTGCGTTTGATACAAGTGCATCTTTTCACTTGTGGGAGTAGTAAGAGGAATTTCACAATTACTGTTCTAGTGAAAGGGTTAAGCATAAACGCTTGTATTTGCACTTAATCGAAAACGATTAGCTTTATTTGATTGGAACATCCTGTGTAATTTGTGCTAGTTTTTCCGGTTACGAATATGGTTTTCCTTTTTTTTAAATTAAAACTTTTATTTTTATGGGAACATGACATCGCATAATTTGTTTATATTAAATCAGGGTTTAACCCAGTCGAACAATTGTGTATAACATTCCTGCTAGGAGTTATTGGTGTGCTAACTGCACTGCAGTGTAATACCAATGAGCTTCACACCTACGCTATTTAATTCCTATTTATAGCTGATGAATGAGAAAATTGTATCCTCTATATACATGGTACCTTCAATGGCGTACGTACTACTACTACCTTACCCTTACTATTGACATCAGATCCGGTAAGGATTTGGAAGGACTTCAACCTTTAAAATTCACAGGAATAATTGTTTTGTAATTCAACAGAATTTCGTTTGTTTAGAATTTCTATGGGTCCTATTAAATTCACACTGACATGCTTTGGGTTTTATCCTGTTAAATCCAAGTTAACATCGGATTTCTTAATCTTAATGACGCCACATTATTTGCTAGCGTCTGGCTTATTTTTTTGATCAATAAAAAATGGCCTTTGCACTGAAGTCAGAAAAAACCCAGATAGGAAAGCACTATGACGAAACATGTTGCTGCTTTTGAAATGTATCTTCCTTTTTTTTTAAAAAAAAGACATAAGTAATGTTGTAAGTATACTAAGTATGTTGAACTGCTTCTACTCTGCACTTTAATACCAGGTAATTTATTTTTATGGTTGGTTACAAGTATAAAATTTTAAAGAAATATCCAATTTTTTATGTTGGTTTGAAATATTTGTACTAAGTTTTCCTCGAGAAATAGATTTGATTATTTACTGACTCATATCAGTTGGCGTAGATTATATAAAAACAACATAAGCTCAACCGTTTTTTGTTGAAAGTAATTACTGTTTAAAATTATAGATATCCACCAATTATAAAAATGAATATTTAAGTTAATTTTGAAGCTATACATCAGTGTAATTCTAGCTACATTTTTAACTACTGTACTTATATTCATGGTAAATTAAACGTTTATTATTTCGCATATTAAAGATACAGTATGTGACTGCGTTAGAAATACAATAAATGTGTACATGTACAATTCAATACAATACAGTTTTCTGAAGTATTGTTCGTATTTTTATACTTTAGTTGTCACATAGTCGTCATGCATCATGTATTTGGAAGCGCAATAAGGAATTATCAAATAATACACTCATACATGTACACTAAAGTATACACATTAAAATATATATTGATGAGTATTACACATAACATGACATTTCAAATGTGAAAAATCTTTGGCAAATGATGAATGATTAGCCTACGTCTCTCTATATAAACGTCATTTTTTATATAATAGGGAGATTTAGCACACAACAAAACGGTGAACGTGCCGATACAAAAGGGAGGAGCCACAGACTGAACAACGAATGAACAAACTGAACGTTATGAGTGCGCATGACGTTCAGTTAGTTTTTTTGTGTGCTAAATCTCCCTACTATTATGCTTGTTTCTTTTATCTGCTATCCTGACTTAAGTGATAAGCATAATTTTTTTTGCTTTTCTTGGCAATTACAATCGTAAAACTTTATTTGGTCTAAAATATTACTAAACTGGAAAACAAATATCAATAATTGCGTAAACAACCAAAATAAATTTCATCTGTTTATATTTTTTTAGTTTACAAAGTTTTCCTGTTTTATTATTTTTAATTTGTTTATTAAATTTGTGGATTAATCATAATTGGCACATCTGCCAATTGTTATACATTGAAGTAACTTTCTCAAGGCATAACGTTTATTGATTTTTGTATTAGTTTGTATTTGTACGAGTACTTCAGTTGTTTATTTTTGATTTACTTTTTTCTGGCAAATAACATAACAGTAATACTTATTTGCGTTAACATATTAGTATCATACTTCAATTATCCCTAAACATGTTTACAACAACTCCTTAACCACCTGAAAAATGAGGACGTTATTTTTCAAATAATCACTTTGTTCTGCTATACTTTGCTCACAAAACTTCTTAAAACCATAAAACTCGAAAAAAGTATTATCCCGATTTTGTTGAATAGAGCTCCTTTTAGCGTCATAGTACAAGGATTTTTTAATGTCCATTTCAATTTCATTTCTGCCATTGTTCTGGTTTTGTATTTTGACAGTAAGTTTGTGAGGTTGGACAAAAGATACCGACTTGTTAAAACCCCGATAAATCCCTATGAAGAGAGAAATGTGAGTTCTTCTCCCATATCCAGAGCCATTCAAAAACACTCTAATTTTAAATTGGTAGGCTAAATCAGGATGACGAAATAATTCACTATCTTGGTAATGGATTTCATCCGTCATTTGCCATCGCTTCAATTGTAAATAATGCAAAATTGGCCACGTGAATGTAATAGTTTTATTCCCAATTGGCCCATGAGTTGGTGAATTTTGCTGAGATGCATTTGCTGGTGACATGCTCAGTGTCTTGAACATATTCTGAAAGAAAAGAGGAAATATCAATTAAGAACAACGTTTTATTCAAATATAGTCTTTGGCAACTTTGGTCAACTTCAGAATTAATAACAAAAAATGATTCAAATTTAACAACAGAAAAATTAGCTTATTATTATATACAATATTTTGAACGCCTATTTGTAAATTCGCGTTATTGATTTTGTAAAATGCAAATAAATTGAATGAAAATGATATTCTAATACTTTTATATATTCCAACATTTTAAATTCATTACCTCATACGATTTATATAAATACAGATTTTGAACTACTTACAACAACTGGTGTTTTGTTTCGAGATCTTTGTTGAATTGCTCCTTGTTCTGATGTGGATGGCACATTCTGAGGATATATTTATTTTAGAATTAGTATTATATATAAATTCATCCACATATTTAAAGAAAAAAATAGAGTATCACAAACCGATTGCACTGAATGGGAGGCGATTGGAGTAGAGCTTTTTGGGTGTCGGTGACAGTCTGTTCGAAAGTGCTTAACTAATCCATTCATTTGAACTTTTCCCCCACACTTCCATGGACATTCAATAAGTGCATAAGTTTTGGCACATTTGGTGACATGTTCCTTAATAATAATTGTAAAAACAACTTTCTTCAATGTCATTTATACTTATGAAAATCTTAAAAATATCTCTGAAAGATGAATAAGTTATGTTCAAATGCTTGTAAATCAGTGGGACTTGTAATCTAACTTAATTACCCATGCCGTTCCAACGTTGATAGATTTGGAACATCCATATTCTACGTAGGGACATGGCAGTGACACATTTAAAATCAGTTTTTTAAGTGAAGTCGATACTTCAATCTGTATGGAAACCAATAAATTAGTATACTGTATATACACAATAATTTGTACTTGGCACTTAAAAAGTAGTCTAACTCTACTTGCACAACTATTAATTAATTATGAAAAATGTATTTTTTTCCGAAATGGAATTTTTATCCCCCAGGTGCATCTTAATTTGTTCGTCTTCTTGTTTAAATTATTTTTATATTTACTTATTATCTTAAAAACAAAATAACTTTTGAAAATCCTGTATTGAGGAAAACAGTACTCATACATGTATATGCACTGTTAATATTAATAATTACAGTTTATATTAAAGACACAGTTTTCGTCCCTATATTCAATCCCTATTAATGTAAAATCTGCTTTACATTAATATAAAATGTTCTACATTTGCATAATACTCACATCTCCTGTACTTAACACTTGATTATCAACTAAACATTTGCTACCCTTGTTGATGAGCAATTGCAAGCATTTTGAGCAAAAAAGGTGGTTGCATTTGGTCTTATATGGAAGATAAGCAAGTTTATCACAGTTATTACACACTAACTGTGTTTCAGACTCATGAGTAGGGTCCAATTCGATCCCAATGCTGCTAATCAAATGTTGAAACCATTCACCTAAACGTAACGAGGGAAATACGATACGATTAACATAAACAATACTTGAAAGGAACTGAAAAATGAAACCATACATTGGTTTCTCCAAACTCCTTCTAGTAACGTGTAAACATTTCTTAATGTAAACTCTGGTCTTACGACAACAATAATTGGATAAAATCGATTTGACATCTATACTTTGAAAATGGAAAATTATAATTGACAATTAACGTCCTATTTTGGAAAGATTCTGCTTAAACTTAATCTTTTATTAGTTTGTCTGGGAGAAAACTGATTTCAGAGTTATTTTAGTTTCTTGAATCATATAGTAGTCCATAAAACAATAAAGCATTTCAAGAACAACACAAATGAAGCGTTAATTCATTCATCGATGTCCAGTTTTAGAATTCGTATACAATTGACATAAAACGAAACTAAATGCAACCGTTCTATAAATACTCTTCCTATTATAAAAAAGTTGTATTACTGCCAAAGATTACAATTACAAATATTTATCATAGTCAAATGATAAAAATTCTTGGGTAATAAAAAAACTTTCCTATTGTGCTAACATTCTGTGAAGACATTTTATGCAACATTATAATAATTACCTACCAGCATGGTCCTCTTTACTTTCTGCCATCTGAGCTGTTATGTAATTCTCCGGTAATGTGGGTTAACTTGTATAACAAAAGCAAAAGTGCTGTTTTGAAAGTTCAGCAGTACGAGTATTCCTGGGTGTGGTTATACGACTGTGACACTATCACTTAACAAGTTGATAACGATAACGATGATCAGGGCCAGGGGAAATCCCCGTTTTAGAGGCGTTGTGTGTCTAAAAATAACTTTACCTTTTATTCCTGGGGCAATTCAAACAAGTGCATTCATGAAAATTGAGAATTTTGGGTGTAATCTGACTGCGATTCTTTTAAATATGGGGACGGGGGGATTTGACTGCCTGAAAATGTTATTAAAAGCTATACATATAGTTTAATTAGTTTAATTTTGCTATCAATGCATCGCGTTATTTCTAATTAAAAATTGTACAAATCGATCAGTAACCATACGTGTAAAAAATCATGGAAACTCACATGCTGCGGAAATTCGTAAAGATTTTTAAACATTTTTTTATTTTAAATATTTTAAATCGTCATTTCTGCACCTAAAAATTGGCAATTTCACTCAGCGTCAGGATAGGAAATCCAAGATGGCGGCTGTGACCTCAGTAAAAATAAGCATCACTGTTTCAATTGATAGTTTTTCACCCATTATAAAACAATTGTATTAATCTTGAAAAAGTGTAATCTTGATAAATACAAGTATACATTCATGAAAATTTACCGAATTTAGGATTTATTTTTATCGTTAACTACAATATATTCCTCGTAAAATGGCCCTTAGAATTTCATCTATTAAAAACACAGATTGAATAGGTCTATAAGTAATACAATAGATATGCAACACAATATAGTTATTCTGAAATTTTGCTTTTATTTGTATACAATGTATACTTTTTTACATAATCGCCATGATGATTTACATGCTTATTAAGTAATTATGAAATACAAGTACACTCATTGACATACAAATGTCGCTACACATTTTACAACAAAGTAGCACAAAAAATGACGCACAGTATTCATTTTAATAGTGATGAGTATGCTTAATATAATATCATACTGTTTGATAAGATGCTTGTTTTATTTATCTACTTTTTATAACTGGCAAGTAGTGTATCTATTTTTGCTTTGATTAAATCTTCCCAATTAATACTTTATTTGCTTTAAAGCAGCATTATACAATAACATAAGTATCGATAATTATGCAAACCAAATAAAGAATGTTAACAACGCTTTATACATCTATGATATTCATTAATGGTTGTGTCCATTTATAATTCTTCATTTTAAAAAGCCGTAGTTTTCTATTTGATATCTTTTTACTTTTTATTTAAATTTCAGTTTAACACATTGTGCGTTTTGGCATTGAAATAACTTTATTATCACATTCATTTTTTTGTTATATTCAGAGTGCATTTATATGAGCAAGAACAATAACTAGAATGCATATTGTATATGATTAAAAGATTAACATATTGTATTGTTCCTGTTAATAGGAAAGTTTGGCAAATCATATAAACGAGCCAAATACTGCAAGTAATGCTGTTCACTTTAAAATGTGAATGTCTAGATACTGGTCTAGATCAACTCTTTAATCACCTCAAAAACAAGGACTCCATTTTTCAAATAATCATTGTGTTCGGCTTTACTTTGCTCACAAAATTTTCTAAAGCCATAAAATTCGAATATTGTTTTATCCTTGTTCTCTTGAAAAGTGCTCTTACTAGAGTCGTATTGCAAGGATTTCTTAATGGCCATTTGAATTTCATTACTGGCTGTGTTCTGGTTTAATATTTTAACAGTAAGTCTGTGAGGCTGGACCAAAGATGCCGACTTGTCAAGACCTCGATTAACCCCTATGAACAAAGAAATGTGAGTTCCTTTTCCATACCCAGAGCCATTCAAATACACTCGAATTTTAAATTGGTAGGCTAAACTACGATGACTAAATAATTCACTATCTAGGTGATGGATTTCACCTGTCATTTCCGAGTTTTTCGTTTTTAAATAATGCTGAACTTGCCATATGAATGTAATACTTTTATTCTCAATTGAATCATGGCGTGGTTTATTGCTCTGAGGTTTAGGTGCATCTCCTAGTGACAAGCTCAGTGTCTTGAATATATCCTGGAAAAATAAATGGGGAAATTAAGCCAACTGCATTAACTACAAAATTTATAACACAGGGAATTTAAATTTAATAAGGCCTTCGTTAAATTTATTAACAGGAAAATTCATATCTTTTGAGAGATTATTTAAGTGACTAACTGTATATTTAATGGTATTTTTTTAATAAGTGCGATAAATGCATGTATAAAGAATCCATTTTTTTAAAATTTGTAATCAACAAAACAAATTTAAATTATAAGCAATACTTATATTCGTATTAAGTTCATATATAATGTCATATCATATACATTATATCCTTAAAGTGCATTTTAAATATAAAAAACAAGTTATTCATAATTTACATAAACATGTCAGAATCTCAACTTATGGTTTTTTAAGACAAAAAAGATATTACAAACCGATTGCACTAAATTGGAGACGATTGGAGAAGTGTTTTTTGGTTGGCGATAACAGTCGGTTTCAAAGTGCTTAATTAAGTCATTTTGTTCAACTTTTTCCCCGCACTTCCACGGACAATCAATAAAACAGGTAGCATAGGTTTTGGCACATTCGTTGACATGTTCCTTTATAAAATCATAAAAAAATAAATTTCTTCATTGCCATCATCAGTCTATGACTAATACTTATGAAAATACCAAAGATAAACCGTTTCAAAATGATCAAATGCCTATAAATGTTTATCTTATAAAATGTGCACTTGTACAGTATAACTTAATTACCCATGCAGTCCCAACGTTGACGATTTTGGAGCATCCATTTGCTTTGTATGGGCAAGGCACTGGCACATTTAGAATCAGATTCTTCAGTGAAGTCGACACTTCAATCTGTATGGATATCAATTATTACTTTATGATACGTAAAATACTATGCAATTAACATTTAGGAGGTCATAATCCCTGACACTTCCAATAATATTCCTATTATTAAAAATCCTACATCGGGAGAAATAGTTGCTACATAAATTTACATAATACTTACGTCTTGTATGCGTAACACTTGATTGTCAATTAAACATTTTCCATTATTGTTAAGCAGCAATTGTAGACATTTTGAGCAAAACAGGTGGTTGCATTTGGTCTTGTGTGGAAGATAAGCAAGTAGTTTACAGTTGTTACAGGTTATCTGTGTTTCTGACTCATCAGATGGGTCCAACTGAATTCCAATGTTGCTAATAAAATGTTTAAACCATTCTCCTAAAGTTAAAGAGGGAAATGAAATGCAATTAACTTAAACATAGAAATTAATAAAGTTTAAATACTGTGGCTGGGATTTTTTAACTAGTGACGCGACTTAAAAAACAAAATGAAATGCAATTAGCTTAAACATAGAAATTAATAAAGTTTAAATTCTGTGGCTGGGATTTCTTAACTACTGACGCGATGTAAATAATAAAATAAAACGTTGCTTCTCAACCTTTACTATTCTTGTAGAGATCTGCAATCTCCAAATACTTACCAATATGATCCTCATTACATTCTGCCATTTGAGCGTCTATATTTATCTGGGAATGCTGTTTTTAAAATGCAGTAGTTGAAACTGTACTAACTGTAGGTGTGGTCACGCGACTATGACAGTATTCTATCTAATAGTACATATTTCTGAAGTCATAGTAACTAGGGGAGATCCCCTTTTAGAGGTTATGCAAGTACAGGGTGCCTGTTATATAAAGTGTCGAAAAATAACGTTTATTTCTGGTGAAATTTTAACCAAATGCATTCTTAGAAATTGAGAATTGCGGTGTAATCTGACTTTTTATATTCTTTCATTTCTGAAACCAGCTGAAAAATAGCTTATTTAAAAGTTATTCAACAATAGCTATGGTGTTTCGAATTGTTTCGAATTAATTTTCTTTATCACTATAAACGTGAATTTTTCATTTTCTTCACGATTTTGTGAACCAATACTATTTTATTAACTAACATTAGGTGTCACCTTCGCTAAAGAATGAAACATAATTAAGTTTAATAAGCTAGTTCGGGTGAAAATCAATTAAATGTCTTCAAATATTCATCTTTATCGTGTACTTTGCGGCCATTAACGATTTTAAATATTCGCGCCATAAGCTGGGTCACGCTATCAACAATTTTTTTAACATCCATTTTTTAAGGTTACCATAATTCCTAACATACAAGTTTTATATTTTTTCCGAAGATATGAATTCGTTTTATATTATATGAGATGGTTGTGTTCGGTACCATGCGCAATATTAGCCTTCTGTATTTTGAAGACACCCTGTACATTCTTATTCCATTTCCCTGAATTGCATACAGACTGCGCCACTGTAGCAATGGAAGCCACATGTCGTCGGTTTTCGGGTATTTTACTATCTCTTTAATTAATGAAATTAGTTATAGTTAATCGCCGTTATCATGCCATAAACCATCCATAGCAATTAGACACTCTTAGTTAAAGTTTTTAAACCGTCCTCGTCTTCGTATGATGTCCGGTATTATGGGAACGTCTCAAAACATGTACCTCACTGTTGAAAATGCAAAACGTATGTGAGCATGTACTGAATGCTGGGTCAGTTCGATGTTCTATATTTTCATTTTTCTAACAGTAATTAATTTTTTTCACAATTTTCCTCTATTTGCAGTCATTCTTGGTGATCTTCTATCGGCATTTAATAGCCCAGAAAACGCAGCTCGTTTGGAGGAAGCGAGAGATAACGCTGGCAGTGACATGCTGAAGATGATGCAATTCGTATTTCCATTGGCTGCCGAAATCCAAATGAATGTTATTAAAAATTACGGCTTTAGTGGCGATGGCAAAGGTAGTGATTATTAGCTATATTTATAGAAATGTATTAAATGACCATATTAAGCTAAACTAAACTAATTCAAAGCAAAACGCTCGAATGCCGAGTTAATTAGTTCACAATGTATAAGCGGTTTGTCAGTTATAATCAGCCTACTGATACAGTGGAACCTCGCTTAACGAGCACCTCGCTTAACGAGTGATTCGCATAACGAGCAATATGAATTGTAAAAAAAATGA
>JAUJYV010000483.1:0-40058 GCA_033995625.1 Ophyiulus pilosus | reverse complement strand
AGTTCCGAGCTATTTGACTTAACATGCCCATTTTGGAAAAATTTCACCAACATATTTTGGTTTTGATGAATGGTGAATACTAGTGAACAGTGATAAAAATTTATAAATTCCAATATTCAGGAAACTAGTAAACAAATTAAAATTCGATGACTTGCAACTAGAAAACGAATCAAAGAGCACGACCTCACGTACTTTTACACATTCAATTTATTCGGTAGGTATACAGAATAAACCCACGTGTCATGCTGATGGTACTGTTCCATTTAAGTACGATTAATTAACGATTCCAAAAATTAAAAACGTTACTCTAATGTGGCTAGCATGCACGCTAGCTCATTAGCTCCCATTTAAGTGAATCAAATAAATAAAAAGGGCATCATTGAAAACCTTATTTCAAACCCTTTAACCTTTTCGCACGATTAAGTTATTTGAGTACTGGTTGACCCCACGCTAAGTGTGGCCCTCATTTCAGAGCAAATACCTGTCACGAACTTTTAAGTATTAAGCATGTGCTTGTCTTTGGCTCCACAGAGAGAGCTGCACGTGAAGGTAATTATGCAAAACGTGAAAAATACAGAAGTTACTACCGCCGGCAAAGCACGTCTAAAAGAAGAAAAGCTACTTTATGGTAATCACGAAACACAGAATCACTAATGAGAAAACAAACGCTCAATTTTAAAAGTGGGGACATAATTAGCCAACGAAATGACCAATGGCTAAGGGAATAACCTGACTTCTGCAATTTCGAGTATAGGTGGGGCTATAATTCATTTACATCTTGCATTAATAGACGTATAGAATTGATATTCCATATGAAAACAAATTATAGGAACAAGGCTGTTGGCATGACAATTTAATTCTAAATTTATCCTTATTGAGGTGCTGGCTTGGGCTCCTCAACCAGGGTTTCCTGTAACTTGTCTGGACTTCAAGGATTTCAAGGATCTTCCTTTACATTTTCCACACTAATTGCCACGATATTTTCAAAATAAGCTAAACAATTGTCTACAAAATTCGAAAAAATCGTTTGGATTAACAGAAATTCCCCATCGCGGCCAGAAAATTCCAGCATAATTCCCGAATTTTATTCCGAGGTTATAAAATTCCCTAAGCCCAGTACCTAAATATATCTGACCACATACTCGAGCATTGTTGCCCATTATGATTTAATGGGAAGCCTGCGATATTTTTTAATGAGATTTTTGAAATGGATTTACTGCAATACAAATTTCATATTTCACTCATTATACGAGCGTAAACTGTACTTGGAAAAGTGAAATGCACAAAAGTCGTGAACAGGCAGTAAGGTGCATGGTAATAATTTTATAATGTATAGTCGTACGCAATGTTAATATTTTGTAATATGCGAAAGGTTCATATAACCCCTTTTAAGAAAAAGTGCAAAGATCATAAAAAAGGTTACCATCCTTATAAAAAAGCTTTCATTGTTTAAAATAAGAGATTAAAAAGGTCACAAATGTTATGGTAGGAAACAAAACAATGCAAAGCGCATCGACTAATTTAAAAGAATAATCAGACAGGAAATCAGCAGTTTCATGTCACTGAATTACTAAAGTATATCAAAGTAAAGATTGCGCATCAATGCCATCATTGCCAACATCTTACAACTCTATCAAGTTTGGTTTTATACTATAAATACACAATATAATGGTTAAGTGTATATTTGACCTTACTATATACTGTTTTAATTTGATCATAATTTGTGGAAGTCTAATTTTTGTAAATTGCACCATCAATTTCTCTCGCGTAAGTTAGAATCCGGTTCAAAAAGGACACAAATTTTAAGGGCATCTGTAAAAATTGCGGTCATTACATCCAGAATAAAGATTGTGCTTCTTTATCACGAAATTCGTGAGCTTTGAATGATATATCGTTCCATTTTTTATGTCAATTCAAGCTTCAAATTTCTTTAGCCTTTGAAAAAAAAAACACCTCACGAAATACATTTTTTTCATCAATTAATACGTTCCTTTGAATATAAGCTCGCCTTAATTAATATAATGCAGTGTTTTGAGTTTTAGCATTTCCTGCTTTTACAAAGTATTTGAAAAATGATTAATATAACACGAATAATAGATAAACAACCTTACTTTTCGAAATTTAAAATGCGTATATTTTGAAATGAGATAAGAATTCAATTTTATTATTCATGTTAAACATTTTAATTATATTAAGTGAAAATTTATATTTGTAATACCTTCGTAAACACGTCCCCTAATTTAATATTAAATATAAACGAAAAGATTTTACAAGAAGGTAGGTTGTAAATTGTAATAAATATGTTCCATATCAATTTTAATGAAAAAAAGCTTGGTTTTGAATAGCTTGAAGTTTAGTAACTGGTCTACTTTTAACGTAGACTTTCTATATATAAAAGATTTGTTACCAGAACTATGAGCATTAATATGTGAGAAAAATCGTAAACGGTATATGCATTCAATAACCTACACACGTTTCGCACAATTTACTCCTAAGTTTCCTATTCTATAGAATAACAAATTTAAAACTTTTGTCTACACGATTATTATTTTTTGGTCAAATATTTATGGACTACATGGGTAAAAGAAAAACAAAATTCCCATGAACACAGTATAAAACTATAAAAATAGCGTACTAATATTTCATGAATGAACACATACAATAGTAGATGCACAATTTTTAAATTTATAATTTTAATGATTCATGCTACATAAGTCACGTTATTAATTTTTAAACCGTAAGCATTTCCTGAAGGAATGGCTATTGAAGGAATTGAGCATTAATAATCACATTATGCTCAAAAATTTAAGGGAAAATACTTCTAAATAAAATTATATTAAAAATACTTGTTTTTTAATTGAATGCTTTTTGGATAAATGAACTGCACAGCAGCTTGTTTATTATTCTGTATAGATGGCCAACGAATTTGTATTACAAGGAATATCCACTTTCGAAATAAATCACTAAGGTTTGGCATTCTATGGAATTTTCAATACTATGCAATTATTAGATATCCACCTTAGAAGCATGAAAAGCTTTAATAGCTTGTCTGCAAGGTGAACTACACAAGATCCTTCAGTACAAAATGCAATTACTGAGAATATAAACGACGACAATTTAAAAAATCCACCATTTTATCGGAATAAACGGGGAGTATAATTACTTTAATGACACAATTAGAAACAGTCGATCATTATTGCATGTTTTTTTTGTATATTCAATCCCATTCGATTTTGTGAGCAAACCGGGATTACTCAAGCGTCACTAAGGATCATAATACTGGTACATGGCCATGTATTTATCATTAAACACCATTGTTTAAGCGGTACGTTTTCTAAACGCCAATACAGAAATCGATGCCAAATTGGGTTATAATGATCCCAAATTGCTATTTTTGTAATTGCCATCGGCATATTCAGACTTTAGAATTTACATATAATTTTATCAAATTTGGCAATCCTTGAAAAATTGGCTAATAAGTCTTGTTGACATAGATTTGATAATGCAGAAATCGGATTCGAGAGACAGGTGCAGAACTAACAAGTTTTTTTTTGTTGCATTGGTCAAGCTATGCTTCAGAAATGTACAATGCAAACTAAATTTAGTACCAAGTTTAGTGTCAGAAGCAGCATCATATAAAAATTTACACTTAAAAAACACCATAGGCAAGACAGTTACACAACATGCCCATTTTCAGATAGCTAATAGTGTATTTCAAACACCTATAGTGTTGTATTATTCAGTTTATTTACAAAACTGTGACTGTGCAACATACTGCATAAAGCTCAAGTTTAGCAATCATATAATTCTTCATAATTCTTTGGAAGAATTCACTGTTTTTTACGATAATTGTGTGATAATAAAACCGGACCACACAAATACAGCGCACGACTTAGTTTAACTTATTTCAGCACAGGCAAGTGAGGCATGCACAGAATAATCAGACATTTTCGTTAAGTTTGGTATACTGACCTGCCGACCCAATTTCATAAAATAAATGCATTAGAAATGTTTTAATATATATTCATGGATAGAGATACAAAACTTGAAGCAACAATAAGATAACATCTTCGCACATCATTAGTGACCTGGGAAAAACGCTGTTCTGTATTAATAAAAAGATAATTCCAGTTTGTCCACAAAGTGCAATTAATACCAATTATGGTGCTTCTAACTTAGCTTTAACTAAAAATTAAAGTCGACAATTTTATGTTGTCTAAGACTTTTTTTTTAGCAAGAACAAGTGTTTTTAAAACTATTCATTACATAAACCTGCTTATAAAAGACGGGTCCGAAGTTTAGAATAATCCCAAAGATTAATATTTGTAGGTTCCGTACAAAAAGCATCTTTACCTTTCACCTAGCTCTAAAGATATTATAAAACGAGAGCAGATTTAAATGTAAGATAACTAGCTCGTCTTCCTTTTCAAATTGGCCGAAATGTTGATATAATCTAATGAATGGGGTTGATAATACATAACAATGGCCTACAGGTATGCCAAATGATTAAACTACATTAAACGTGAGGGTAAATCTTAGCGCAGTCAGCTCAGAACATGATAACGACTTATTTGACATATTTCCAATTTTGATCTTTTAATTGCCAAGGTTATCACGAAAACGCAATGCGGAAGTAGAACATGGAAATGTCCTCATTTCAATCGTGCATTTAGGAACAATTAGTCAGAGAAAGGATTAATTCATCTTTCTTGAAGTCATCTAGCATTGTCAAAATATCCTGAGACGAATGGTTCCTTAATTAAAGAATTTAATCAACTTAGAAATCTTCTAATACAGTATTAAAGTAAATGAACTTTATCTTAAGCTGTCAGTACAATAGTCCCTACTCTTACATTTTAAACTCCAAAGTTCATCTTCAGGCAATCCAACTAATATTTGAATTGGTATAAAAGATAATTTAACTTTGATATAAAACGTCACCAGTGTTGAGTGTGTATTACATGTGGCACGGTAATATCTTAACGTGACTTTGTGTGACTGGGGGTATTTACTGTGTTGTTGTCGTCTTCATGGACGATTAGGTAGTTCATATTTTTATTGCTGAGCATGCTTCCATATGAAAATAAAATTATCTTTTATACCAACTTAAAATTGTGCCACATTCACTTTCAATCCTTTACAAGTTGTGCTACCTGACCTAAGAAAGATCATGGAGTATAAAACTTTGTTAAGAATTATCTCCATTACACTGACTGCAGAATTTTTGTGTCACTTGCTTATTACAAATTTAGTCGTCACATAAAGAATGGATATGATTCATAACCTTCAGTAAAACTATAAATTGAATAGTTAGGGAAATTGACAAAATTTGATTTTGCCAATTTTGATTAAACGAAATGCAATTATAAATCAATGAAAAAGAAATGGGGCAACATAATTTAAATATGCAACTACTAGTTTGGCCAAAATGTTACCGAATCAGTTTAGGTACAACACGGAGGATGTATAAAGATGTGAATCTGAAGGTTAAGGATCCCTGACTTGAAAATAAGTTCACAGATTTTCAATTAACGGCTCAATAGGGTTGGTTCTCGCTAAAAAATACTCGTGCATTGTTTGCGATTGGTAATATATTGTATAAATAATATTAGTTTCTCAATAGATTTTTGAGAAGAAAAAAAATGGGGAAAACCTAATTTAAAAAATCTCAGTCTATATGTAACCATTAGAAATCCCATGCTGCTCATATCAAGAACTTTGCTATCCATTTTTTTGCTGAAACATTTCAACCCTTGCATTATGAATGAGAGAAAAATATATAAAAAACACCAGGAAGATGTGTAACCTATTCTTTTCATAGATGAGATATATTTTTATATATGCCATTGGTGCTAACCTATGACTTCATTTTCACCTGCTGGTTCTCAACATTTCGACTATGTGGACCTCGAATATAATATATATCACATTATGTACCTTTGTGCTTAATATGAATTTCTCTTCCGCGTGGGTTATCACTTTTTCATATGCTCTTTATTCTCGCAGCAGGAATTTGCACTATTTCTCATTACTCCGTGATTGCGAGCAAATACTGACTTGATTATATTCGCAGATAAAGGGAAATGTAGCGAATTTGGAGCAAAATTATTCCAGATGGACGCAATAGAATTTTTCAGTAAAAATACACGCAAGATGTCAAACGAACAGCATGAAGCAAAAACCAAATGTGCACGAACTTTTATGCACTATGTGTATGTTTCAAAACCGAAATCTATGTAAATGGACAATTGCAAACTCGGTTGGGGGTATCGTGATAACAATAGCTAATCAATTAAACAAGATAACTTCGTGTTTCTTATTAACTGATAAAACTACTCAATTATTCAGAGTTCTCCAACCTTTCTTATCTTTAAAACTCAATGAAATTGAACACTTTTCCTGATCAATATCAAGCGAATCATTAACATAGCTCACTTGCACAAAATACAATAAATTTAAAATAAAACAGATAACGTAACTCATATTTCAATGCAAGGTTTCTTGAAAATCAAACGAACTTATAAACGATTTTTAAATAAGGCCATTTAAGTCCTCTTTTCAATAATTACAGATAAAAGATAATTCCATCAAGTTGACGGTAGAAACGTATATCAGTATGACTATAAGATAAATCTCAAATTTATGGTTATCACTATTCTAATATCCTGCACACGTTTCCATCTTTGCCGTGACAGCATTCGAAATATACATAATCTAATTCAACAAATCTACTCGACTAGTAAACATACAGAGTACAGTATTTTTTGTTAAAATTACATTAAATACGATCTTATGAAACCTGAGTAACAAGATAGCTCCCAAAAATTATAAAAACACTGTTGTGATATTTGATTCCAAATACGCCCATGAAATTGAATTTCCTTCCATGAAAAGGTTGGAAAAACATGTTTCCCAAGCAAATTCATCTAAAAATGAATACTAATACCTGCACTAATACCGAGTTTTTTTGTATGTTAAAAGGAACCATTTTAATACAAGTAATATAAATTTATACTCAAATTAATACTTAAATTAATAGCAAAGCCCATGAAAGATAAATTATCGTTAATGTGATTTTGATTAAAATTTTCATTAAAACTGAGAATTTTTAATCACTAATTCAAGGTATCAGCTCCATTACAATGTATTGTGTCTATAGATGGGCATCGATGAGCATATAAAATTTAGGTGCGGACGCTTAGTAACAAGTTCTCTAGGACGTCACTTATAAAAAAAATAATTTGGAGGCAAGTATTAGGCTTAATGGTCAAGACAAGCAAGGTCATGGTAGCAGTATTTTTTTCCCCATATAAGAGACAAAAAATAACACTTAGTCAACAGCAGTTAATTTTCAGGTATGATTCGTTTGAAGTTGTATATAAGCTCGGATACTATATATATATATCCTTATCAAGCTCGTATCAAAACATTTTGACAGACATCAAAAACCGAAATCTGCATCGGTACACTTGCTCTGAACAAACAACTTAACATTTAGTACACACCCCAATTATCAATTAGGTATAGGTACACCATTAGTAGAACTAGTTATGCGGCTTAGTTAAAAATAATTGTGGGCAAGGGCATTTTGTTTTAGTGCACAATTTTCAAAGTAAAATTTGTAGTTGATCAAGGGGGTTAAGGTGCTTATATTTCGGGTATGAATTCCCGCCCTAATAACACGTTTCATATAGAAAAAGACGAATCAAAATCATCCACATTAAAGAAGCTTGTTAGATTAGTATAGCAGGTTGGAACCAAATGAGAGTCATGACTACTTGAAACTTACTTAAAATAACAACAAACAAAAAAACAAATTAACAAACAAATTTCCTACAAAAAATATTAGAATTGATTTTACCTAATGTTGCTAACACATTTTTCAGAAAAATTCTCACCCATTAAAAAATATAGTTAATTACTTCCTCATTGCAAACATCAATCTTAGCAAATTCAAATTATTAAGAGAAATGTAATGAACTGATTTACACAAATATGTTAACATAAGGAAAGATCATTAGTTACTAAAAAAGATACTGTGCAAAAATCTAGTTTTGCCTTTTGCTCATATTTATTAATTAAATGTTATACAGAGCGCACAATAATGAATGCATTATTTCTAATTGTGATAATGAAGTACGTTTATAGCATATTAAATCGTTTTTCGATTAATCCAGTTAATCCCACTTCATAAAAACTCGTATACAAATAAAAAAGGGAATCTTATCGAGTGTTACAAAAACATTTATATTCTAAACAATTAAGGAGGCAAGCTGTAGCTAATCCATACATTTTTATGTGTGCAAAAACTCGAAGATTCTGAATCAAAATCACTTAAGAATTAGATATAGTGAGTAATGCAGTGATACAATCAAGTATTTTGTTGATCGCACTATGATGAAATAACCAAAAACAATTACAATTTGGAATTCAATTTCATTTATTTCTAAATAAAAAACACGCCTAATGGATTGAGTTTAGGCTGCATCTAATTCAGAATTTAATCAACCATTTGAAGCATGGAAAGGATAAAAATCACCAATCCTATTCAAACTCATGCTTAACATGTCTTCACAATATCTGAACAGCATGCAATATTTCCACAAAACTCCACCACAATCATAATTTATACAAAATGTCTGCAATAAGCTGCGTTATAAGTGCATGGGATTAAATAACCTGAAGCCAATTCTTAACAAATTCTGAATTTAGCAATTGATGAAAATTTTTGACATTTCTATTATGGATTAATAACGTTTTGTAATACCGAAGCAAGGAAATATTACAAAAGCTATAGTGTAAAAACACTAATCCCTATTCTAGTAGTATTCTAAGAAAAACTAGGTACCGAATATATTTAACCAACTAGGGTGTGGTCGGTAACCAGCATGCATCCCTGGACCCACCCTTCCTCAATTTTCTAAGGTGGTTGACCATAGTCATTACGGATGCTGATACACCTGAAATTCCCGTTTCTCCTCATCAATATCACTTCATTACAGTGCTATTAAATTCGCATTGGAAATTCCAGTAGTTTTTTTTTTTTCGCTGAAAGTTTGAGAAAACGAGCTTTGCATTATAAGAACATCAATTATCCCAGCCCTGCTTCACTTTTTTTTTGCACGTGGTAACAGAAAATGAATTACAATGAACATGTAGTTTCTTATTACAATTTGTTAAAATATGACCAAGCAACTGGTAAGTGATAGTCGCCCGCTTGGGCATAATTTAACGACGAGTTCTGTATACGAGATTACAAGTTATAGAATTAGAAATGGGGGAAAAATAACCACAATTTACAGCTTTGGCGATTGAATTTCGGTACAAAAATACAGCACTTCATCACTATCGTAATTTTAGGTTTTTTACATATTACTTGGCAAAATCATAAATTTTCAAATTGGGGGTTGTCATGAAAAATGTCAGGGGGCGTTCTATAGTTACTTGACAAGTTGCCACAATGTCACCCACAAATCAAAATACCCATATTAACGCTGCATATTGTGCTGTTAAATGGTTGGGTAAGGTTTAAAGCCTGAAGCCTTAGAAAGGGCAAGGAGGTAATGGTCTCAACCAGACTGCATACCAAAAAATTCAGTCTAAAATTGTCTAGTCGAAAAACACAGCGACACAAAAATTCCCTTTGGAATATTTATGAAAAAATGGTGTTTCCACGGTCAGTATAAGAACGAACGTTCAAGGAACCAAACTGATAGCGCAACCAAACCTCATTCCAGCTACCTAATGTTTCGTTGCTTTATAAAATCTCGTGTTATTATCCGAATTTTATGAAATAGTGAATAATTTCACGAAAAATAAACCTAAATTACTGAATAAAACCACAGGGATAGATGGGCAAGTGAAGTAAACTATGGACAGACTGAAGCAAAAGGGGACAACTGGTAAAAGGGGAATAATGTGTAACACCGCACAAAAGTTTGGGCGCATACCAATAATAAAATACACTAAAATATATTTTATATCTTTTATAAAAAATTATTATATTGCCAATGGCGCTTTATACCGTGCAGTTGCTTTGAAATTCGTATCCTATTCGTTCGGTAGGGTTGGACAGAATTTTTCAGGCGTTAAATTTCAAGACCTAGATACTAGAAAGATCAACGAGCCCATTATCACCATGATACCGTTTCGGACATTAGGCTTTTTTTTTTTTGCACAGTAGCCTACAACAAAACTAAACTTGTCCAGTGAGCAAAGAAAAATATTACCTGCTCTTGCAGAATTATTCAACGAGATTACAGTAGTTAATTCTATATTATTCAAATTAGATTGCTGTCTTTTTTTTTGGTTACGTCTCAATATTTTTTTTAACGAAAATCGCAATAGGCGGGCATAAAAAGTGCCGAAACACAGTTTTCGAAACAAATCCACGTTTTTGGCGTTCTGCTGAATACCCACCCATTGAGATCTCATTAGTCATGACTATATTCAACAGTTAATGATCCGACTGGGTATATTCTCTCTTCTCTCAAATGCAGAGGAAACAATGGATTGGCATTTCTAAGGGTTTTCCACGTGAATGATTAGTTCAAATGGAAATACAGTATAAATTGAGATTTTGCCCAATTTCAGTACCGGCTAGGGATGAATTGTTCACTGACCTACTAAAGCTGTGTTGCACGCATACATTTATGTGAAGAAATGAAACTACACCCAAATTACATTATTCAAGGACATTTTTCTTTTAGACAAATCTTACAATTTTTAAACAGCAAGTTCAACACCCTTCATGTTTTCGACTTAAAACAACTTGTGAAACACATGGAGTAGAAAGCTTACTGACAGTACAAAAAAACCTATTTCATCTTACTTCCTTTACTACAAAAATCGGTTGTCATAATAATACTAATAAATTCAGTCGGTATGACATTTAGAAAAGCGTTACAAACTAGATAATCATGTCAATTTCGCTCATTTCTAATGTAATTTAACGCGTCTGTAGAGTTTATTGAACTCGGCTATTATATTCGCTAATTGAAATTCGGATTAGATTAGGCAGGCATGTACGTTAATCTGGTTAATTTGCAATTGATGAATATGCAAATGGATTGCCTAATCATCCTAAATGCACCACATTTTCTCAATAAATATTCGCAATTTGTTTGAATATTTAGGAAATGGTTCCTGTTCTGTCAATGTTTTTATTGGCTGAAAAAAAGCTTCTTGAACAATTGCTTGCAATTTATAAGAAAAACAACAGAGTTAAGGGTGGTTTCTTTATAAGTGTACTTTAAATTTCTTATATATGCACTTCAGCCTACTGAAAACTCATGCATGCTCATGTCAAAGTTTAACTTTGAAAAAAAGGTTATATAAATCCAATAATTGCAATTGAAAAGTATTTTTGACAATTTTAATGTACCTACAATTACTGTAATCCCTCGAATCATCATTTGATCATGTTGGTTATTAACGAAACTCAGAAGACCTTAACATTAAGAAAATATTTAGGTTTTGGAGAGTGCAAAATAATGTAGTTTCAATACATGTGCCTAATAATAATAGTCGTTACATAAATTTATAAAGTATTAAGGGAAAAAAAAACTTGCGTTGGAAATATTATACCTCTTTTGAATGAAAACTTTGCAAATTTTGGTATCTGTCAACTTTCTTAAGGAAATTGTTGAACAATTTCAAAACCTTAGGGGTATTTCAAATATGGTGACACATACTTGCTTGGACTACAGAAAGGTCAACATTGCACGACCTAGTGCGAGAAAGAAGAATTTCAAAGAATTTACTGGCTCATCTGCCGAAAACAAAAAAACAAAAAAAAAACGTACATGGGTGTACTTGTGAGTTCATTATTTAGTGTTTGACGAGACCTAGTCTACGTAAAATTTACAGACGTGAGGGTGAAACGAGGACTCGGACATCAAAATAGAGCAGAGGGAGTAGGCCAGTAGCCGTACCTCCAAAAGGTGCACAGGTCATTTTCAAACTTCAGTACAGTATGTAGGTTGGCAAGCAAAGGTGAGATATTTGGTGATCAGTTAACTTTTATTAGCACGTTTATGAAAAAATGAATGCTTGATAACTGCGGAGGTGTTCTGTTTGTTCGTTGATGTTCAGGAGGAGTCATCCACTTTACCTTTGATCTTAGGCCACCCTCGTAATAATAAAGGTTAAGTAATTTTAATGAATTTCGGTGGATTCGACAATGTGCCCTATTTTGATTATTTGTTGTGAAAAAATGTTTGCCCTCAATTTCGAGACAAAGCAGAAACGCACAAAACAAGTCTGAACCCAAACATTTATGCACTGTGGAATCCCTGAAGCATTCCTAGTGATTTCCTGATCCATGTGATAAACCGGTCAATTATCAGTCTAAATAGTGGCGTTGACAGGTTTGCTATTTCTTCACAGCAGGACGCAATAAATATTATATAGTATATCTTTAAGCGAATTACAGCATAAGATAGGTTTTGAAGAACATGTGTATAGATGCCATTATTAACATTGTATACTGCCTGATTTTTCAAATCTAGCCCTTCGTTGTAAAAAATCTCAGCAAAAATGTTGACCAATGAGCATTTATTTTATAAATGGTCAATTAGCACTATAGTAGACCAAACACACTGGGCTGACATTTACAGCAGTGATCCTAATGGGATTCTTGGCAAAAGCTGTCCTAAACTGGATATTCTGTCTACAGGAATGTGAAACTATGAAATTAAGATTTTTTTAAAAAATAGTATTATTTAACGTCCTTTGTAATGCAGCCTTCAAAAGGATTTGTTTCTTTGTGGGAATTAGTGCATTAGCATGCTATTTATCCACAAGGATATAACTCGTCACTCATCACAGAGCTATACAAACATTCACAGTCACGATCTGTCTATAGAGTAAACTCTGTGAGTATTTTAAAAGGATTTAGTAAAAGCAAATCTAATTTTCGGATTGCGAATAAATTATTTAAACAGACAATAATAAGCCATCGCTTATTTCTTATATTTAGTTGAATGTTGTCTGCGCGCTCAATTGGAACAATTTTATCACGATGCTGTGCGGCGATGATGACTTGTGACAACCACAGAAAGGCCCGACTTTGTTGTTCTTAGAGGGAAGCCTTTATTATTCGAGCCTGTTGACCTTAGACCTACTTTTACAGTTGATTTTAGTTCGTCCACGGCACGATTAATCATTTTTCTCGTTAAATCCGTGAGGCAAGGTTGCTGGTTTTCAATGCGCCAAAGATCCCATCAATCGAAACACATTTGGGATGCAGAAGAAGCACTTTATGTGAACAGAATGGTTTACAGGAACCAAAACGCAGATTAACGTTATATTTCAACACCGACATTTAATACAGAATGGTAAAAGAGCTTTTCGTGTTTATCTTTTAATGTCAAGCAAGGAATCGGCCGTGGCCGATTTGTGAAGTTTTTAATCATAATGAAGAAATTATGTTATCATGAATTTAGTGAGTGCTTATGAAGCCACGTGTATTTTAGCGATTTGCTGCAGTATATAATTTTTCTACACGTAGAGCTAAATTAACTGTCAAATCTCGTTAACTGCTGTTTTCTATAAAAATATCAATGCATCTATTTGAATCTTAAATGTGGCTTGTAATTCAGTATTTTACTAATCCAAAAACGTAGTTATCAGACAATTCTGCCGTAATTATAATTCATTTTCATCCTAATCAATCCTAAATTCAAAGTTTACCTGATTAAGGATTCAGAAAACCATTTAGAATAAACATCAGTTAACGCAGAAACTGTACAAATCTTATTGAGAATGTCAGAATGACCACTGCTAACTAACCACAACCAACTTATAGTTAAGGTGTACTATCGTGTTAAGGGAAAAACTATTAAAGCGCCAAATCCTTTAGTAATATCAACCGTGATGCCCATGAAATACGATTGTTACATATTATTTTGACTCAATTGCAATTGTTCAAGACACTGTCCAGTTTCCTAAACATAATCAAGAAATGCAAGATGTAGACGGAAAAAATCCTATAGTTTTCAGTTGTGTAAAGTGAACTATTATATAGTTCTGGTGAAAACTGGAGAGCAATAAATGTAAAGGGCTCTGAACAAAAGAGATATACAAGTTGTAGTTTATTGTGAGATCATGTTTCCAAGAAAGGCAGTTGCCCGGATGCCAAACAGTTAGTGACCAGACTTGAATAGTTTTGTTTACTACTACTTCTTCACTCCCATTGACTTCAATTAAGGCTATCAGAGGTTTTGCATCCATGAAATAACATTGGATGTGGACAACCTTAATTCGGTTAATGGAATTTCATGTGGTGTAGATTGCCCACGTCTGAACACCGCACAGAAATATGAAACAGCGAGAGCCTAAGCAGGGGAGCAAAAATAGATTGCATAATATTTCAACCAACCTTGCACAGTAGTTCTTAATAGTTACTTTCAGTATGTAAATTCTAATTGAAGTTCCTTATCAAGTGTACTCCCTCCTAATCCTTATTTGCCTTCCCTTCAAACATCAATTAAAATTGGTTTACTTCAGGCATATTCTTGAATCTATTATAAGGTACCCCCAATCGATTTTCGAAAAGTATCATGGTGCTATTATAGTGCCTAGGTGTGGTCAAGCAAATTTGAAAAGTGATTTCAGCCATTTTTTAAGCTGCAATTCCTCTATACAAATATTATGACTGGAACCCCCAGGATACTGCCATATGCAAACAGAAGGCAGTTATATAAAGTAGGAAAGCAACTATTGTTGTTATATAAATGAACCCAGAGCACCATTATTGGTGGTAAACTTTGAATACCAAGAAAAGGAACTTATAGAGAGAGAGAGAGAAAAAACATTTAGGCTTTAAGGAACAATATTTAAAAATGAATACAATATGGAATATAATTGTCAGATTATAGATCTGACAGACTGATAAAATATGATTAAGTAATGTGCAAGCATCACTCGATCAGTATATAGCTGATTACTTAAAAATATTGTAGTATCATAACGTAGTGCTTAGAAAAGAAAAGGACCATGTACTCCAGCAACAAGCAAACTAGGTCATAAAATGTTCTTCAAACAAAATGACAGAAACATGCATACAAAAAACGTTTTTTGAGACCCACCTACTCGTACAAAAATGCACGTATTGAAATATGCATAGAGAGCTAGGGCCCTAGCTTGACTTCTGAAGCATTTTATTATGTCTGATAGTACCGAATATGCACAATCGATAAAATCCTTATCAAATACAAAATCATTTTCTCAATGTAACGCTAAATTAACGCAAACCATCCGTTTTGTTTATACCCAGCTATAAACATGATAAGTAATTTAACGGCATTTTAATTACCTATCTTAATGATGTGAAATAAACTGTATTCTAACTAGGTTATTTTGGTAAGGTCATCTGCAACGCGTCATAAATTAAATTTGCACCGGAATTGATTATCAGTTTAATTAACTGCATGAGATTGACCATGGCGTGGTATAAACTATTTGTCCATATATACAAATTTACGAGTGGAAAATCGTCCAAATAACAGTAGATGGACAGTGACTTGTATCACGTGAACTAGGTGATATATTGTGGGAAATTTTTGTCGTGGCCTAGATGGATAAGAAGCCGGTACCAACAAACGCATAGCACAAGGCCAAAAATTATAATCATATGGGTATGCATGTACATTTTTACGTTATATGGGAAATGGAAGAGAACGGGACTATAACCTCCACAAACACAAATATCTTCCATGCAGCTGCATGCTACATTTTAACAATTCAGGCGCTCGTTCTGGGAAAAAATTCGACATTTATCAAATAAAAACTAATGATACAAGATTCCTGACAGGATTATAAGCTCTTGGCAAATTTTTTAACCACTCTAATCGTATTAAAAGTGTGCATTTTGAACTTAAACAGTGTGTGACTTGAAAACAAAACTGAAATTCAACTTGGTTTACTACAACGATTTTCGCATTTCGGGTTATGTACTTCGTATAGAAGGCTAAACTGATCCTAAAATATGCGAAAAATTAAGACCTTGTATGCGGCCGATTTAATGTTATTTTAGATAATAACTGGCAGCAGTAGTAAATGGTGGTCTTATTAGCGTTTCAGGGTAAATACTCCCGTCCGGTGACGTCGCTTTTCAGTCAAACAAATGTTGTTTAGTCCATCTTAATACACGGAAGTAGTTAATTTAATACCTTTTAATTAGTAGAAGCTATGCAGGAAGTAAAGGTTACTTTTCCAAAGCTGTGTCAGTCATTAAACAATTATGTTTAATTATGTTTTATAACAGAGGACCGAAAACTGGATATCCTTAAAATATGGATATTATATCAATATATAAATATATACTAAGCTTGTAAGGCTAAATAATTTCATTAGTTTATTGAAATTTCTGCCAAAGAAGCATCATTGCTGCAGTGCGATTTACATGTGAATCAATAACACACTCATTAATAATTACAATAGACAGTTTGAGCATGCCAACGTCTTTAGGAGCCACGCATTGAACTACCCAACGAACTAATTTAACGTAATGGGTGCGCATGCGTGGTTCTTCCCTTCCCTCCATTAAAGTTAAGGTACGTATAAAGACGTCGGCATGCTCAAACTGTCTAATATTAACTAAACTAAGTTTTTTAAATTCTACAATGCCTCTTAAGTGGTCTCGTTTTACTAATAATATTAATTACAATGCAACGATATGCACAACCTCAAATTAATGAACGAAAGTTAAACTTTCCATTTAGAAAATTGGTTTGTCCCATAACAAAAGCTTACAACTAGTTTATACGCAATATAGAATTTGAATAATGTGCAACAAAAAAAGATAGTTTAAAATAATGTGGGTATCACTATCAATAAAGAATAACAAAAGCACAATTTACTTGATGGTTTAAAATGAAATAGATAACACACGTTTTGTGAAGAATTTTTTCGGAACTGGGTCGCATCGCGTTATACAAAAGCAGAATAAGTTATACAAAGGGGAAATAAACCATAACAAAAATAACTAGAAAAAAAAACTAATTTGTGCAGTCAGTTGATTTTAGTTCATAAATACTGGACATGATTGACACAAAAGAGTTTGTTTTTAGAGTCGATACCAATCAGAAGTTAATACTGTGTATAATATCACTACAAGTTGTATGAATATGTCTGCATTGCGTTGTACTCTATACCCCGATGGGCAACTGAGCCATATTTGGATGTTAACTTGTCAAACATAGCTGCCAGCACTGACATACATCTATAGCATCAAGCGAAAGCTGATTACGATTGCTTTAGGACATACCTGCAAATTAAGTCGGCATTTTTTGTACGCATTACACGATCAAGTATGGTCGCTTTATTCCAAATGCCATGCAATTAGGTATACATAGTCTATGCAAATCTTTCAACAGATTTCCTTAAAGGCAAACAGGATTTCCTAGCGGTGAAATGAATAATTGAGCACCAGCTTTCATCGTATATACCTCCAGAAAATGCAAGGTGCAACAAGAGACGTCAATTACTAATGCTCCCAATTTTTGTTTCAAGCTGTGTAATTGGATTCCATCACGTGACCAAAAGGTTATGTTAATTCGGGGTATAAATATTGATTTATATACAACGTATTGTCTGGTTGATCATAGTGAAGCGTTCGTCACAAATCTCAGATAGTTTTGCGAAGAAAAAAAAAATGAGGACGAACTATAAACATTGGTAAATAATTTCGAAGTGAAGTCAGTGCCTGAACCTTATAGTATCTCAATTATTGAACTGTCAAAGTTCTGCACAACAACATGTATGAATAAAAGAAATGATTAATGTTTTGTAGGATGGCATCCTTTACGAATGCAACTGCATTTGTTAGCCTCAAAGTATGTTAGGTGATTGTGAAAAGCCTAAATAACCAGTAAATCAGCTTGGCCAGTTTGGTTGGATGATAGCCATCACCATGCAGAACTGAAACTATAATTGCTGGCGGAAGAACATAGCCATTACTGCATTTGCAGCTTGTAGGACGAGTCCACAAGGCATGACTTCGTTATTTTCCATCATTACAAGAAACAAGTTTATCACTTTTGTATGCTATGGCAGATAGGGGTTGGCGACATTTCCCGCAGGTCTATTTAGGTAATGGGTTGAACACATTTTGGGCGACCATCTTACATGACGCTGTACATGCAGTGGACCACCCAAAAATCAAAGGCGAGGGTCGATCACTCGAAGAGTAATGGCTTCGATTGTGATACTCCCTATTTGTGTTGGAATGCGCCCACGCAAAACTTCAATAAGTTCTCAAGCACAAGGCTGTAATGTAGTCAGAAAAGCATAATGACCCTAAGCCCGTGGCTACAACAACGACCATACACGAACACAAATATCAGAAGAACCAATCGAGATGAAAACATGCACAATAGAGAAACTTGTTCCGAAATGGTACAATCTGCAACAGGTGGCACAACCAATGCTGCAATAAAAAGATGAATAAAGAAAACATGGAAATGAGCACTTTCGACAACTTCGCACTGTTCTGAAACTCATTCACAGCCAAGTCGATAATTAGCTCGTTATAATCCATCACACTCGGCAATTCAAACAGCTGAATTAAACTTGTTAACACAGTTAGGTGATGTTGAAGGGTAAAGCGTGGCATTGGGTACGCTTCATCATCCCGGGAAGTGCCCCACCTTCTAAGAATGTGCCGAAGAGAATTTGTACTCCTCTCACGAATTGCTCCAAGGTGCTACCTAGCTAAACTCAACATAAGTTACTTTTCATAAAAATGAGTTATCCTGATTGGTATTTCAAATAGGGTCTAACCTGTACATTCATTTCCTCAAGTGTATGAACCGCATGCAAGTACCTATGCATATTTATGTCGCATTCATGACAAGTTAATGAGACGCAATCTCGTAAATTGCACCAGTAATTAAGAACTATTTTTTCCCCAATGCCAGATTTACCCTAGCTGAATTTGTGATGTTTCAACCAAAGGATTACCGAATATTTTAATCTAAGCTCAATCTAAACTCCATCATTAATCATAAGGCATACAGGCAGCTATAATAACAATTACCCTGATATTATTATTAGATACCCCAGTCCCAAATGTACTTTCATTTTTAAAACCTCGGGGAAGTCGAAAATTGTGTTAAACACCAATTTTATGCGGGAATTTCCCATCCAGGTCAGTAAATTTCCTTTAATCAGACAAATCTGGAAAAATGTCGTGGAATTGGTAGCGAGGCGGGTGCTTGCAAATTTATTGGATGGGCCTTTGCATGTTCCAACAAATTTTCTGGACATCCTGCTTTTCAACAAAAAAACTAAGTACGTCTATGACCCCCAATGGACACCATGTGAACCGGGGGGGTAGGGGGTCGATTTGGAATTTCGGAGACGTCCTTTTTGAATGACCCCTTACACTTTCAAACATGTTTGTATACCACTTATATTTAACAGAAAATTTCGCATATGGCATATGTTACTGCTTTAAGATTCAGCGCTGATATTGAAGAAAATCATTAAGATACGAATGTTATTGACGAATTCAACTTTCATGTGACGAATCAACCTTATTACCCTTTTTCAAAATAGCCGCACTTGTAAAGTAGGTCTACAGGAATCGAAATTCCAGTCCATTAAGACGTCCAAGACAAAGTGGACGCAACGGGGTCAAAATATGGTTCGGAGCATTATACTCTAATCGCATTAATAACATCTTCACATGCTTATGAGGTTATCAGTAATTTCACCCTTCATCCAGTTTATCTGAATAAGAAGTAAAAAGTTTGGAATACAAACGGAAAAAAAATGGATCAAAGGCGTTCACACATCACGTTGAGAGTACACACGCGTACATATAAACAACAATTAATTCATTTGAAAAATTGCTCTTGGGAATCAATTGTTCTTTTGTGATTTTATTGGTTTTTATTGTTTGGCTGCTTAATGGTAGGGCTATAGTATTTCTCAAAACACCACAACAATGTAGCCTACATTATTCTTTTGTTCCAAGACTAGACAAAGCCGACGATGAGCTTGAAACAAATATGTTTAACGAAGATTGTGGATTTCATTCCTCTTTGTGAAATGCAAAGACAATCGCATATGGCTTCCTGAGTTTCAACAGAATAAGTGCCAAGAAATAAAAGTTTAGTGGTGTAGGTAGGAACAATCATAAGGAGAAATACTTGGTCATATTAAAAAAAAATTAAACTTAATAAACCTGGAATGCTAGTACTGGTTTTTCCCTAAAAGTCTGCTATTGTTTAGAGCCTTTGTCTCCACACAAGTTCATATTATAATTACTACAACTGACACAACTAGGACCACGTTAAGCTCATTGGTGCACCTTGGTGCACTGACACGTCTTATAACTGCATAATGGACTAAGGGCAAATAACTTTTTGAACGACCTTGCACCTGCGCCCTTGATGACCATAGCTATTAGCCATCATGGCTTTCAAGGCTTTTTCGAGGTCTCAATTTAAAGCGTTGCTAAAACTAGTTTCTGCTCTACACGTATATATAGCACATAAATATACGCCTATGGATTAAGTTTGTTTAAATTAATTTGATCGAAAATTAATCTCAATTTTGCAATACCTTGATTATCTAGTACGTTCGATTCAGTGATGTAGAACCACATGTGTAGAAAACGTGCAATTTGTGCTATTCCCCCAATTGACCATGTCTTTGTTTGCAGACCATGATTTCACAAACTTGGTACATTTTCCCCCTAAATCCTAAAGTGGCAAATATATTTGAGAAGAAGTAAGTAAGTAAAGCTACTTAAACAGAACATATTTACTTATTTGGCTAACAAATAAGATTTTACCTTCATGAAAGGCTAGACTTTGGTTACTTTAAACGTCATCAGAAATTATAGGCAAATTAAAGTGTTGCTGTTGGTAGACCCACTGTGTGAACACTAAAACTTTTCCCAGCGTGGTTTTCATTACCTAGTTCCTTGTTATTAATAGAAACTAGAATTGTATCACGTCAGACACATACGCCTGCGGTTTAAGTATCTCAATCTCCGACGAAGTCATGAGAAAGGGCGATCCTGCAACATAATCCAGATAATAAAACAATATAGTTTACGATATTATTTTAGATATGCCACTCGTATTTCCGCTTCATGTGAACTTTATTGTCCATATTGGCGCACCAACCTAACATTATGCATAAATGTATCTCAGCTTTTTAATTATTGTTATACATTTAAACATGGCATTCGAACAACCATGCTATTTCAACAAAGTGGAACGAGGTAATGAAATAAAGCACTGTAGCTCCCAAGGGGGTCACTGCGATCAAAGATAAACTCGAAATATACGTTAACGTATGCGTAGTTAAATGATACATTTATTTGATCTATTAATTAATAAAATATAGGATAAAATCTGCGACAGGTAAGGCTATTTCAAATGATATTAATAAGACATTGCAATTAGACATGTGCCAAATATGGTTTGGATATGTTTAATTTATAAACATGCGGTTGTACAAGCTTCGCACCCAACATATTTATACACCGACATATAACGAAGTGATCCTCACAGAGATAAGTTAGTCTTAATGATTTATTTCCTTATTAATTACACGCAGGAAATAATTCATCAAGGACTTACCGATAAGACAAACTGCCTGGTTAGAATTTTTGAGATAGCATTTTTATACTAGTGTATATAATTGAGAGGCGATCTATAGTTTATAATTAAACTTTGAATGGACGAAGAATGCAACAATGCGACCAATAAGATCGTATTTATTAATTCTGTCAGCTAGGCCTCTGATTCACTATGATCCAAATTTAATAAGCTGGCTATATAAAAGGTACTTTAGAAGTTAAAGCAAAATTACTATTTGTTAGTGTCCTTGAATGAAACAACAAGTTTTATAAACAGAATATAAAGATATACTTATACGTCAGGAATAACAACTTTACTGATAAATGTATAGTTAGGGCATAAATCATATTCATCAAATTAATTAAACAACTTATGTTTAATAAGTAATTTTGAATGTTATAACGTATTCTACTGTTTGAACAAGTCGAACATAAATGTCGTGAACAATTTGGCACACAAGTGTATACAATGTTCCAGGTACATCAATTTATGATCCCTTCCCATATCAGATTAATAATTTATTGTCATGCTCTATATATCAATCTAGAACTGCCACTGGACTACCACTTTTATAGAAAATAAAACATCAGGCAAGGTCTTAAATTATTAATACATTGTTTTACCACACGTTTGGTGCAATTAGAAAGTCATGTTCACCTTCTCATAATGGAAAATGTACTGAAACAGAAGTTAAAAATTGCATTTACATGACATGAGTCAAACGTTTATAATGTCAATTATGGAGAGCCATTTAATTTTGATAAACCAGTTTTCCATTTTAGTGCAATTTTTGAGCCAAATTGCGACAAAGTGTAAACTGTTTTCCTACATTTTAAGCACTACCATGTAATCTAAAAACAGTTCTTCATTTGTGGAATTGTGGTAACGAAGGATAAACTAAACCTGTTTTAATAACCGATTATAGTACATTAATTTGAATTTGTTTTAACACAGTCGACAGTTAATATTCACAAGAAAGGCAGCAGTTTATAGGGCAATGAAAGCCGCATAAAATGATGACTAATTCAAGAAAATGAGTAATGTTATTTATCATGCTACACAAAGAGAAAACACCTTAAACACCCAACACTGGCACACCTCTAGACCTAGTTTAATTGGCGCAAGTTTTTTTCACCGAATTTATAATGTAAAATTTGCCACTTTTTTCGTCTTTCGTGATATCGTACCAATTTCAAAATAGTCATCGATCGACTCCTACAGTCAAGATGCAAATCACGCGAAAACGATGTTACCTTCATTTCAAAATCCAAGGCAAAAAGAAAAAAAAAGTATATTCGTTGACAATGAAAAACAAGACCCACAGAACGTCAGTTACACAAACATGAAATTTAGGCAACCAACAAAGAAGAATGAGGATTGGCTTAAGAAGGAGGAGGACAGCCACCTCCAAAAGCGAACGAGGACATTGAATTTAGGAAGTTTAATCTAGGATAGCCTACAGTTTTACAAAGAAACAATGTCATCATTCCGTGCAAACAAAATAAAATTGACCATTATTTAATACATGCATAGTCAAATGTAAAATTGAAATGTCTAAAAAAAATAGACCCCAATAAGCGACTCAGTAAGTGGATATGGTCAATTTAATCTGTAAAACAATGGATGGCAATGAGAGAGAGAGCCAGTTAATATGCATTTATTTATATCCTTCGTTACTAGTACAGTTGGCGAAAATATTTTAAAAGTTAAAAAAAGGTTAAAATTACAAAACACAAAGGAGTTGCAAGTGACCAACTGTGAAAGCAGAAAACTTTCTAAATTAATAAATAAAAGGTTATGCTATATCATGGTAATGTTAACAAGGGCATTGTTTTAGTTTGCATGTTGTAGCCATGCTTGGTATATAGTATAGTTTAGTTGAAATTTGAACCTTTCAATACACTGATGTGTGGGAAGCACGCAAGTACACACTCAGAACATCCATGTACAGTAAAAAAAACATTTGACAAATGAATGGATCACGTACTTAGCGGGAGGTCAAGTTCAAAGACCTTTTTCAGATGGAGAGCGATATTCAATCAGTGAACAACAACCAGAAGCTTTGTAATTAAAAAAGCACTGACAATCTGAAAGTAGATCATTCATTGCTTAAAATGTCAGCTAATGTCAATAAACAAATAACATTCGTGTCTGCTATGTCAACCGCACGACAACCCAGAGATGCATGTAAAGCTGACAAGAAGTTTGTTTGCTATACATAAATGAGTTTGAGATCATTTCAAATACAGGAGGATTTTTCACATGACCTAGATTTTTGCAAACTTCTTATGCCATGCTCACGAGTGAAACAAGCTAGTGGACATGGACCTCATATTCTGATCAACAGGATCCTGTGCCAGGCCACAACAGAATATATACGAATGTTAAAAGGTTAATTATACTGTATTACTGTATAAGGCATTCTCGATTTAAACTGAATATGGCGAGATGAAACTAATAATTTGACTTGAGAGTCAAGGAAGAGAAGTATTCCAGCTAATGGCGTCACATTATTTTTTGTAGTTTCTTTTGTGCTTCATATTACCACAACTATATGTTTTTAGCGTATATTTAGAGAATTTTTAATGCTAGTTCACCAGGCAAACACAAATGCCGAATATCCATTTTGCCCTTATACATTTTTTTGTGATATCTTTAAGGTATGTAACATTTCACGCCCACAGAAACTAACAGTTTGGCAAGCATGCTTCCAACCGATCATTTTTTAATAGAAAATATACGCTCTCTTACGTCCTTGTATTACTTGCCAACTGATTATTATTGGACATAGCACATCCCAGAGGCCTAGTTACGTGTCAGGCTATTAAAAATTCGAGAAATAAAGCTGCACAAAATAACGCCAAGGTAATTCTAATGGAAAAATTTGCCTTTTTGTCGCCAAAATGTCGTCCATTACACACGTCTGAATTTTAATCAGACTAACCAGTGAGGATACATCTGGTTACAGAAACGGGATAGTTTACCAGTCGAAAAATATCATTTTTGCATTATAATTAAGAGGTGTTAATGTTTGTTTTTTATCGACTATTTTAATCTATAAAGGCATTATGTTGAAGAACGACTCCTGCAGTTCAGATAATCTTTAACAAGAATGCATTTGACACACAAGCCTAGATGTTCTGGTCGAGTTAAACATCCTGCATTTTAATTATTGCTCATCGGAGGAGTAGGTCAGTTCTACGGGAATTACGTCCAGATTTTAATGAAATACCGTTGTTATTAGCATTATGCAGCTTAATTAAAATAAGCACCGTGAATAAAACCCAAGGATTTACGTTAAGCTGACCAGATTAATTAAACTTCATTTTTAAAGGTGTTTGGAGTTTACTTGGAAACGGCTTGCCCCTTCTACTGAAAGCATACCCTAGATTTACCAATGATTTATGAAGTGCCAATTAGCTGCAAAATGCAATTCGGAACCGCTTATTTGAAAAGCACGGAGATAAAAATTGATTTATTCCTTAGAAAATTCATTATTTGTACATACATTTCTATTTTATAACCGAATTTTAACCTTTCATGGCAGAAATAAATTTAAAATGCTAATACGCAGCCTACATTTCTTATATATGCGAATTAGCTTTGAATTTGAATGTATGGCCTCCCTGTTAATTGGTTCCTTGCATAGTTTTTTTTTCTATTTCAAAGACACTTTGTCATTTGCAATGACGGCTTTTGCATTTAGCTTGATCACGACATGGGCGTGCAATATTCGACTTGAAACAACTATTGAGCACAAATGTTTACAAAAACTAACCGATTTTGGCTAAGACCTTAATTCGGAACACACCTTTTTAATCCATTGTAAATTAGGGGGGAAATATCTTAGTACAGTCCCCATTGCATTACAAAATGTCCTCAGGAAATAGACTATTCAACGTTTCAGCTTAGAAAGAAGAACACTTTAAATAACAACAGCTTGAATTAAACTAAATCGCGGATGCATATCATGTGGTCATCGTTTCGTTACAGACGTTTAGGAATAGTCTCGTAAAATTGAGCAAAAAAATGACAATAAAATTGACGTGCTAACAAGAGGGCTTTACATCCTGCAATGGCCTTAAGGCTCTTTTTTTCGCGTGCTTTAATCCATTTTTGTTTTTTTATTACCATTTCAAAGATGTTCCAATTTCGTTGTTAGCAAATGCTTTAAAACAATTAAAACCACGTGCGATAATTTCAACCAAGTAGGTTACAGTGTTAGCTAATTACAAATGCGGCGAAGAAGAAATCGTGACTTGCGGCTTGGCACAAGTCACCATTTTGCTTTTAATCCAATTTTATTCGAATTAAAAAAATGTCAGGTAATTTCGATTTAATAGTAGACCCTCCCGAGTTCATTCCTCCAAAGGAGTTTCTTTATGGGTGATACTACAATGGAATACAAAGAAGGTACACAGCCGTTTGGATAAGATGCTCAAGAAAAGGCAACCTAAACGAGCAAATTATTCTATGAAAACAGGATCGCATTATAACTAAACTGCACATTTTGGACTGGTCTTTTAAAACCGAGAACTCACTTCCCTATCATCAACATTTGCTGAAGCATTTTGAACTACTTAATAATCATGCCTTTTTCTATAAGACTGCAAACGTGATGACGTGCATGTAGCATTTTTACGAATGAAGTCTAGATTGCAAAATAATATGTAGTGATGAATTTAATTGTTCGATTTGTTAGGAAGTTTATTAATAATTTAATCTGCTGGCTATTGTTAAAATATCGATACAAATTATGCATTTCATCGTCATTGACTTCGTATTCCTGATCTCACATTTTATGTCATGAGCGTCACTGAATTTATGGCATATTGTCTGTCATAGCTGGTTGTTTGAAATATTAGTTCTCTCAACAAGCTCTCAAATGTAAAGAAAAATATACAGGCACACTTCTTATGTTATCAACGAGGTGATATTTGGTATTTAAATAGGAGAGGTATTCAGAGTACAACACCATAAATGTAAGGAAAGCATAGTAGACTACCAATAAGGTTGTACGCGTATTAACCAAAACATACTGTAGACTTTTTCAATTTGGCAATGATGACTAAGTAGCTACTGAAGTAGGAGCAATCTCCTGAAAATGGGTACGACCTTTCCCCCTTTACCATATATGGTATTTGTTCCGTGTATGATGTTTGTTCAAATAATGTAATTTACAATAAATTTGGAAACTTTTTTGTAATAAGCTCGTAAATCTAATGTAATTATATATTTGTCTAACTGAGATTCAATTCATCTGAGATCGCAACTGAACTTCAATGGCTATTTATTTAGCCTTTTAGACATTTTGTAGGATATAATTCAAGACGTTACCAGAACACGCCTATAGTACGCAGCAACAAGATAATCAATTTTAGATATTTATGATCATTTAACACATTTCCAAAATCATAACTCATTACAAGAAAGAAATTTAACAAAAATATTTCACGAATAAATTTGAGCATGTCAACATAACTTGTTCACGTATTCAAAGCACTATATAGCTTTCCAAAAATCAAACCGCAGTTAAATTTACCGTTAATGTACGTTACTGGCACGTTACACTCGAGGGGTCCCGATTTTTCAGAACTGCCACAAAAGACATTCAACGGCCTTGCGAAAAAAATGCATACAGAATACCATAAAAATTCATGAATCATGCTTGTTCGTGAGGTTTGCACAGACCTACTTTAAAACAAGCACAATCCAATGCCGTCCAAGAATACAAAAAGCCCCACCAAGCATCCACCTTAATTTGCTGGGCAATTTCAGACACCCTGTTGTCCCTGGGTACCGAGTAATACTGTCCAAACTATTAAAAATCAGTTCTACGAGCCTTTCACTCAATACACTGAAAGTTTACGAATTACCTCAATAGAATAAGATGGTATTATTAGCACTCAATAAGTATATGTATTCTCAGGTGGGGTCGCACCAAAGGTGTCAACCGTTTATTTCAACGCATACCAATTTTCGATTAGCTTCAATTACGCAATAAGGGCTATTCCAAGCTTTACAAACCAACTGATACATCAACATTAGTAGATAAACTACATGCACACAGCCACAACTTTATATTCAAACTGCTCATTTTCAATTACATGGAAATAGCACACAGAACGCCCATATCCAAACACAAACACGACACGTACAAAAAAAATTGTAAGAAAAAACCAGAAATAAATTGTTTGCTACAGGCAAGAGATACACTGCATATCTCATCTCTATGGCTTTGGAAGTAGTAATCATAAGCGAGAAGAATAGAAATTAATTAAGATCTGGAACATAAAAAAATTGCAGGATTGTTATTGAGGTAATGGGTGAAACGACAAGAGTCATCCAGGCAGCATATAAAGTATTTGTGTTTAGCTTTTTTTTTTTTTAAAAAAAACAACAACTCTAGGACTCGGTGTGAGCTTTCACTTCGTTCAACGAAATCTTTAGAAATATATCTACAAAAAGAAATTTTTAAAAAGTTCAGTTTCGCTTGAAATCACGACTGAAAAATCGCAGCACCGCGTGGAGATAAATTTAATTTACAATTGAAAACCAGCCAAGCATTCTAGCGTCTCACCTGGATTTTTCTTTCACAGGTTTACCTGAAATGTAACTGCATTTTCAGACTCAATAAACGAATAAAAATGTACGCATTTTTGGAAGGCCTACTAGCCCTAATACTTATTGATGACCAAGTCGTGGGTAGATTAGCGTTATCAGGTTTATATTTCTTACTTAATGCATTATCGAGTGGAGAAATATGATATAAACAGTAGAACGAAAAAAGTTAACACCTGAATTCAATTGGATATTCCAGAGAGGGTGGATAACAGAGCTGTAACCACCTGCCAGAACGAATAGCTGGTTATGTAAAATTGCTAAGAATATAGAAATTCCTTTTTCATGAATTGCCTAACAGTCCAATAATTCAAGCCATTTTTTAATATTAGCGCTATATAAAATACAGGTATTGTCACGAAATGGATTTTTTTGGCCATTTTTTCTTTATAAAAAAATGTAACGAATATTTTTCCTAGTCGGGCAGGGTTAATACTGTAAATTTAAAAAAAAACAACACACGAAAAACTGTCATTTGTGATGCACCAGTAAGTTTTCCCTAACAAATCACGAGGTTGGACGCCATCTTTGATGGAGAATGAAAGTTTAATTTTTACAAGTCACCCATTTAAAATAGGTTATAAATTTGTATATAATTGTACATTAAAGTGTGAAAAGTGCGGTTGAGAGTAAAACCAGTACTTAGCGTTAACCTCATCATTCATCATAATGATGTTATTATGAATAATATTAATAGCAGATTAAGGATCGATTCCACTTCCGCTGTACACGTAGATGCATGGCACTGCATCTCACAATTCAAATGGACACAACTGTGAAAAACTATATACAGTGCATATGCAAATACTGTGTCAAAGGAGTCTAGGGAAGGTCTCCAAGTGCTCTTGACTCAAGATTTAAGGTTCATAAAATGCACTGTTGTGGGTTCTGTAAAGTTTCAGTGGACTAAAATGCCAATAAATACTGTAGAAGGAATTGGTAAATGCCAATAAACGATTTTATGCGTGCAAACGACATGTTTTCGTCGTAAATGTTTATTTTCTCCCAGTTTATACGTTTACGAAAACATGGCTTTCTTCCAAAAAATAGGACGGAAAAATGTTAAAAATGCGAAAGGTACAAGAGTACAATTTTGATCTAGCTTCTATTGGACAATAAATAGTAAAACATCAAGATTGATTGAGCATAACTGGTTTTATTGGTGAATAGCATGCATATGGTGGTTACTAACAACTGTTCCCAATGCTAAATCTCGTGTATCGTTTCGGGTAAAATAGATTATCATTCCAAGGAGACGCAAATGGTCAACCTATCTCCGTATCAACATTTAGTAAATATTTCATTGCGTTTCTAGGTTGCAAATTGCTTACTGTACGTATGATCTGTTTATAAAATAGGCTACGTATAAACATTCATATCAGCAATCTTATATTCTCAATAATAAAACTTTCAACCGTTAATTTTTGCAAATATATATATTTTTTTTAAAATATTAAAACAAACATGCGGCATTTCACATAATTTGGTTTAATAGCTAATTTACCCCAATACATTATGCAAATTTCCTGTTTAAACCATAGGAAAGTTATAACGTATGAATGCATTGTGGTTATACCAAAAAACTGAACGTTTATGATTTACAAATAGCATTTCAAGTCACATAAATTTGTTTAAATATATAAAAGTGCGTTAAACAAATTTTGCAATGTGTGTTAATTATACAGAACTTACTGCTGTATTTGACAGAAACTTCATAAGATACTCAAAGTAAACCACTTTTAATATCTACGCACGTATACGCGTGCATTTGACATATTTAAGAGCACGTTTAGAATATATATTGAGAAGATATAAAATGCTTTTCAACTTTTATATAAAATAATCTTGAAACGAGCCTTTACGGTCAATTATATGACTGCATATTTAATTATTAAAACGTACGCATTCAGCAATTTTACACACCCTAAAATTGCATGGTTTAAAATGTTAATTAGCAGTTGTTTGAATGGCATGCATTTATAAAAATTAATACCCATATCCTGTCGCAGTTTATGAAACTAATTTTCGTTCATAGGATAACAGTTGGCTCACACAGATTCCAAGGCAATATTGAAATGCATTAATGCATTTCATTGGAATAGAGAAAAAAAAGACTGGTAGCGTTACGAACAATTAGCAAACTTCTTTGCACAGTTTGCATTTTTATACTCATGACTGCATGCGAATAAACGTGTTTAATTAAAAAATGTCAATGCCGATATACGTAATATTTCAAATTACCAGTATAAATATACTTGAATTACTCCAAAAATATTCCATTTTTAAAAACTTCTAAATTTTCCTGCTTCATATGATTTATTTTTATGATTTTTTACGACGGTTTAAAACGTTAACACACATTTTAAGTGTTAACAACTGTAATTCTCAAAGTTTTCCTTTAATTTACATTTATTATTGTCACAGACACGATATTTACATTATATAAATTGGAAGAAACTGTTACGCATGATAATTGACATACATGCCTAAATATGTCACAGTACATCATAAAACGTCTTACATACATATATAAATACGTATATAGGTAACACATTTTATTCATATATTCACAAAATGAGAATAACTAAATGAGAAACATACTTTTCCATCTGTTAAATCGAATTTCATATCGGTATGCTTTCAATTTAAAAACAGAAAAAAAACACCAATGGGGGTCAATGCTCTTACAATGCATCACGAAATTTGAAGCTAGATTACTTATTATAAAATCAGGAGCATCCTTAATGACCTTATGTTCGGCCCGATTGAAGACAACGGCGGCATGCATTGTATTCATGCGATTAAATACATGCTATATAATCGATATTAGTCGGTCATCAATAGATTGATAAAAAACGAATCTGTATCCGGGAGGCAAACCATTCATCACATAATGAAAATTTTGTAATTGTATCTTGCACTTGAAGATTAATAACACGAACAATATGCATGTGTCCTATTTACTAACACGCATAAACCCTGTGGTTTAATTATATGTAAATTTGTGCTCTACATAAGTTGGCCTATACTAGTATACTTGGCTAAAATGTAAGGTAATTAAGGGAGTCTATTGAATTATCAACCATAGGCTGTAATTCGATTCAAATTTAGCACAAATAGGGATCGTGTTATAAAGGCAATAATTTCCCATCTTAGATAAATATAAATCTTTTCAAATTTTTCATAGTAATATATGTGCAAATTATTCAAATTTTGGTCAATTTAGACATCTGCGGTAGGGAATGTTTTTTTTCTTTTGGTAATGGACTTCAAGATGTCAGACTAAAGATTTTATGGGGAATTTGGCGAAAGATGTTTTTGTGTTAACTTGTCTTTACCCAGAAACTAGTATAATTACTCCCCGTGGGGTAACCTTACAGAGGCTTGTGTCTACCTGTCCTCTCATGCGACTTATTTTAAAGGACATTTACTAAATCAAACAATGCAGACGGTAGAGATTTATAGAGGTTTAAAGAACAAGTAACTGAATCATTGCATGAAAAAATCCTAAAAACGTGCACTGCTGAAGGACAACTTTTTGGAAGAAGTGACAATCAAATTAATTACACGCCTGGCCAATACATGTACTAGTTTGAAAACTTGGATCTGGTAAGCAATTGTCCTTTAAAATATAATCCCACAATTAATGATATTGGTAAAACCGAGTTAGTAAACATAGTGAAAAATATTTAAAAATGTAATTGAAAGCATGTGCTCCAAAACCTTCATTTCATGGTAATGAAAATATCGTGCTTTGTAAAACCAAGATTTTACCACATTTCAAAATTCTTCCTATTGAGTGAAAGAAACTTGAGCTTATGTCAATTAATTCTTATAAAAGTAAATCAAGTTTACAATATTTGAATCTCAGTGAATTCTTCTACAGGAATGTCAGAAAAAGCATTGCAGTCCATCCTTTAGAATGACAATACTTGTTATAAAATTTACGAACTTCTAGCAACCCAACATTTCACAACACTCCTAACTCCCTGTCATGCATGAAAACGTACGTTTTTCATTCTTAGTGCTAAATCATCCTCAAAGAACAAGGTTATCATTGGCATAACCGATTCGCAACTGATCAATGTTACTTGCAATGGCACACTCACTGATTACGACGGTTCAATTAGCACGAGTGTTAACAAGCCAGGTTTTATTAGTCAATAGTGACGACCAAATTGCATGGACCGAACTGCACCAGCTTCCAATTATATCGAATGATTGCAAGTTGTTTTAAGGATAACATTAACATTTTATGCATGCATGCATGGCAAGAAGACAAGGCCGTATTTTTTTGCTAAAAGCAACGCCTATTCTTTGTGATAACAGTTGTGAATCAATGGTAAATCCAAACTAGGTTATGATAAACTATGCTTGAAGATCCGAGCAAGTAAAAACATTCTTAAGGTAACACACGCAGCGAGCCCTTAGGTCTCCACCATACTTGGAATTCTTACTGTAGAATTGTCCATGAAATATACAATTAATTACCTGAGATAAGTTACCGACATGTAGATGGTATTTTGAAAACAGGACACCTCAGCATTATAAGCCCGAATGGTGTTGTATTTGAAACAGGTTTCCCATTAAGAGTACTAAGGACGTTTGAAATTTAACAAAGGGAAAAAATAAAGCTGCCAGAAATTAAAACAATATAAATGAAAGAGTTTTGTGTTATATAGGCCGACAATTTTACGACGCACTGCCATACTGGATACAAAATTATGGTTTTAGAAACGTGTTACATACATCACGTCGAGATCATTAATGCTTATAAGGTCAAGATGGAGGTCTAAATTTTCTCGTTTTTATCACATTTTTAAATTATGGCAGTCCTATTTGAGTTCATGGAAATGGAACACGCTTTTGCAAAAATTCAACAAGGTCAATACTCACTTAGGTGTTGATTTTTATAAATTTAGTGCACTTCAAAAGCAAATTCCTTCATTTCGGTTATTTATTTAAAACTAAAATGAAACATGGAAAATAAAAATCAAATTCGAAAATTCTTTCTTTTAAATTTGATGCTGTGCAAAATGGAAATTTGTTTGATTTAATATCTTATTAGACGTTATAAACCTTTTAGCATTGCCTTACCAAAATGGCCGCATCTTTTGATTTCAAAAGCATTAACCATCTTGTCAACCACCCTTATATAAATTCTAATAACATTTTTAAATGCAAGGACTAACTAACACGATTTTAATTATGAAATTATTTCACAAGTTTATAATATGCATTTTTCTATACAAAATAAATTTATAAGCATGCTCTGTATCTGCTTTAGGGTTTACCACAATAATTTAAAAAACACAAAAACCAAACGCAGATCTGGTTTGATAATCCTAGACTAAACTTGTTTCGCTTGTATGGTTGAAAATGTGAAACATAAATAGTAACACGCCTATTATCCTTTTAACACGTGCCTTGATTTTTTTTCCACAAATATCGCACATGTATTGAATCTTGACAAGATTTTTCATAAAACTGTATTTAGAAGCCATTTTTTTGGAAGTCGTATAATACTGCCGCTATAAATTTATATTAAAACGTCAGATTGTAAATGAACCAGCGTTTTGACAAGGTGGCGATGCAAAGAAAATTTGCATATGCATTACAGCCAGAAGAAGGCAAGGCCAGTAAAATCATGACCAAAATAAACAAAAGGAAATAAAACCAAAAAGGACAAAAAATTAAACATTATCAAGAAAAAGGCATTCGAACAACCCTCCATAATATAAGTCTAAAAACTTTTGGATGGAAAAGGCGAAAACGTGATATGATTATTATAGACATTCCTTAGCGTTATTGTGGTCATTTATCAGAATTTGAAAAATGGTCGTAGGCGTTCGTGCTCCAGTAGCCCTCTTTTAACCAAAAAAAAAAAGTTAGCGTGCATCTTTCATGACAAGATGAGCAGGTGGTGAGCATGAAAGGAAGCATACGGCTACATCCTATAATAAGAACTCCAGAGAAAAACAAGCGTGCTTCCTAGTGAAAATTGAAGACTGCTATCAAATATGGCAGACACGATGTTGTTATTCATTAAGGCATGGATGAAAGAGTTCAACCCATGCAGGTTACGTTCTACTGACTTCATATTCGAGATAGTGAGAACTAAGGGTTGTGCGGTCACTGCAGAAAAAAAAATGAATAAAAAACGAAAATTTTAAATTGCATAGCCCTGTGCACCACACCTATTCACAGGTGACGTGATGCTGGTTGGTTGGACCAATCCCGATTACGGTCCCGAAAATTAAAAATAGACAGTTTGAGCACGCCAACGTCTTTATACTGCCCTTAACTGTAATGGCGGGAAGGTAAAAACGACGCATGCGCACTCATGACGTTCAGTTCATTGGATAGTTCAATGCAATGCTCCTCCCTTCCCGTTATTACAGTTAAGGTCAGTATAAAGACGTTGGCATGCTCAAACTGTCTAATAATCAAAATACAATCACATTTACTATGTGTAAGATGCTTATACTGTTTATAGCGAATACCGTGGTCATATAAAAGTTAAGTACGGATAAAGCCAATACAGAAAATCCACTAGTTGCATACAAATTGAGCAATTAAGTTTTAGAAATCTAGTCCTTATTAAAAAATTATTGTTTAAGTATGAAGACATGACTTGGAAGCAGTAGGAAATAGCTTAAGAAAATTAAATCAAGGTGACAATTTCAATTTTTATGATTAAAACCTAATACGCTCTTTGTCTCTGACTTTAATTAACTCAAGGTGAAATTGTCTAAATTGTCCCGAGATTTAATATAGCTTGTAAAACCAATGTTGCAAAGAATAGTCTAGACACTGAAAAAGGATAAGAATAAATGGATTCCAGTATAATGTCGCGTGCATCCAACTGCAATTCTCAACTAGATTCTGAAATCGGATTTCAGTTTTAATGACGACCTTCAAACTTAAGATTAGAAATAAGTTCCTCTGCCTTCACATAAATCAATTTGTTCAACTGAGGTTCCATGTTCGGGCTTCGTTGAGGCCATCAGAACATAAAGCAAGAATATTTCATATCAGATTATCGAATTTTACCGGTGATCTTAAGTTAAAAGCTGTTACACTTAGCAAGTTTTCCGCCTCTTTGAATCAAATTAATCGGAGGCATTACAATTCATTTGTTTGAAAACTAGGTGTACATTACATTGCCAGACAGACTTGTTTATAAGTAGGCCAACCACCAAGTTTAAAAAAAAAATTTCCTTTTATCAAAAGGTTTCAAAATCTGAAAATTCAATGTTAATACTTGACGTGCACGATAAGTGTCAATTACTACTAATTAATTCTCTGAAACCATTGTTCGTTTCAGAAAAGTAAGGAAGATGTCAAACATTTAGTCATGTATCTAACAACTAGAGTGAAGACAAATGACTAGAATTATGATCAATATTTTGAATTTCTTTGGCAACTTCTAGAAAAATCCTTCAGGCAACAATTAACAAAAAGCTTTTTTATCAACGATAATATCAAAACGGCATCTTAATGCCGCTTGATGGCACGTTAAATTTGAATAAAAATGTGATGCTATTTCAGAAAAAAAGGACGATTAATTTCTTCAATTTCAACACGACAATGAATTGTTATCGCCCAAAGGGATTTCCCACAAATTACGTGAGCAAATTTCCTTGGGGTACCCAAATACTTTCTAAGGGAGAGAGAAGGTGGAATAGGGTGATCATTTGTTTTCGTCTTGCAAGTGAAATCAGTGCCAAAAGCCCTTTCTTTCTTTCAAAGCCCTAATAAAATCTAGGGGAGGTAACCTAGTTTCAGGTTAAGACCCACCACAGTCTGTAAAGCTCTATCTGAATTTCCCAAGGCCAACGAAGTCATTATGAATTTCTAAAGAGAAACTATGTACTAAATTTAGCTGGCTAAATTGCTGCAGTTGAAAATGCACAAAATGTCCCCAAAGGAAAACACCTATTTTATTACCTTTTACATGATACGCAATACCAGAATACGCAATTCACAAAATGTTATACAATGGGCCAAAATTTCAAACGAGATCTTATTTTATGAGAAAACTTTCAAATGAAATATCCTTAAAGTTGCACCATAAGAGGGGAGAATAATAACCCCTCAACTATTTAATGGTTTATTACCCAATTCACACTTTGGATAATACCGCACATACAGTAATACTTGCCCCAGTAAAACGTCAATAAAACGAAGTTATATCCTGGAGTTTGAGCTACCGCTAGTTTGTCAAATCATAATAAATTTTGACGTATTAATGTCTAAATTACACAACAACAAAGAACTAAAAAAATTAACTTGTCAGCGTTATCATTTACATTATACATTTAATGCTACGTCTGGAGACGCCCATTCTGCTAAAATAGCAAAAGAAAGTGATAGATATCAGAACCAATCATTATAATTATTAATTTAAACTGTACAATTCTGTATAATTTGTAAGTGGCCTCCACAAAGGTTGTATTATGACATTTTATCAACAGATCTAAAACCGTCAACATAAATTTAAGTAAATTAACAGAAAAAATTGTAGTTTACTTTCATTTTTAAAAGAAAGTATCATAGAATTTTTTTTCCAATTAATCAAAGTTTTGTATAATCAAATTTTCTTACGTTAGTTCTGTGCAGTAGTATAGTATAACATTTATATAAGTAAGGATATCACATATGCAGCATTAACGTTTTTGGAGATTTTAACATAACATTTACACAAATTTACAGCTTGGTATACTAATGTCAAATTTCGAGTATATATACTGTATTTTTGTTTTCCCAAATGCAAACTGGTGTGGTCATATCAACAGCGGTGAACTTCATCGCCTCGCATGAACAGACATTAGCAAAACAGTGACCATGGCCACCCATGCATCATTAGGCGTTAGCATATATTTACCACAAATGGTCAATACATTCAATACGTGACTATATCGCGCCAGTTACGACCATAAGTTTGCCGATTATTTTCAGCCAGTATAAAAATTAAATGTATCCACCTAAGCATATGCAAACGCGCACGTGATACGGTTATTCTAACTGATGTACATTTTAAATCCTTCAATGAATACACCTTAAAGTTATTTAAGGCTGACACGCAATTTTACCACTTTATTTATAGCAAATGTGGCCAAAGCTTTAGAAAAAGAGTGCCAATAGATACCTTCAAATAGCAGTCTACACCCAAGTCGCTATTCTGTCTGTTCAACTTTTATAATGTACTTTATAACCTTTTAAAGGTCCCTGGTACACTGTAAGTTCGCCAGTTTCTATAGTGTGCACATATGCATTACTTGACATGCTCTTCTGACAAGAGCATGAACTATATATTAAAATAGTCTGAAAATCATTGATATTCTGACAACTGTAGGATCAAATACTATTCATAAATCTGCATGATAGCAATAGCTAGAACTGAATTTAAATAATAAAACATCGAGTAGGAATGCACTGGAGTGGCATTTATAACTCAGGAATGCTTAAGAAAATACATTAAGTTGACATTTATGATCATCAATAATCATCGTATTATTAAGGCTATAGTGTAATGAAAAATTAAAATCAGTGGAATTTATTTCTGTTGAATATCTGCTATTATTTTCGTCGTAACAGATAACAGCTTTACTACGCCTAATTATGCACATCTCAACCAGACCCAGACACCGAATTTCTCAGTTTATAAGTACGAGAACACATATTTGCGTGGTGTTAACACATTCGTGTTTTGGCAAAGCATTGCCTGGTACATGTATTTAGGTTATAGTATGGGTAAAATATTCCACATTCACTCCTTAATTTCTCCTCAAACCTGAGCTTGTTGACCTCCACATAAAAGCGCCGAAGGCCTTTAAATATTATTTCTAAAGTATTTTAGAGAGTAAAATGATTCGCTAAAAAAACATTAGAACAAAAAAAAAATGTGCTCGAACTACATGCACATGTATATATTTAAAAATCCTCAGCTTTCGTATCTCACCGTGCCAATCAAAGGGCGACAGGCCATCAGATAGAAAAAAAACCGCCTGAAATTGCCCTTTCGTGCCTTAGGAACAATCGCAAATAGGATGAGGAAATAAAAACACCGAAACTGGTATTAAAAATTCTTACCTGCAAGAAGTGCCAGAAGTAATAGGAAAATTCTCCCCCGGAATCGTCTGCGCCAGTTCATCATTAGGTCAATGTACACGGAGGGAATGCTTCACGTCCACGACAGGCGAAATACGATAAACACCTCGGGCGGAAAACACATGTAGAACCAATAAAACTTTTTAAAAATCCCGTAGGTTGAGTTTTCGTCTTCCTCTTCTTCGGTTATGTAGCTCAAATAAATAAAGTAAAAGTGTGACAGAAGCGCGACTTCAAATCAAGGGTAGTGCACTCTGGAGTGTTGTTTGCAGCAATCCCTCATAGGCAAACAGCAACGAAGACGAAAGGGTTATCCGCATTAGGTAAGGAGGTTAGCCCGAGAGCAAACACCTGACGTTTTCCATATGGGAAGGCACATATGTACGGTTTGAAGACGAAAAAAACCATCCAAAATGGCGCGACTGGACTAAGCTTAGTGTTCACTAATCAAACGAACAGTTGTTGGCATTCAGGCAGGAGGCACACTTTTCTACAGCGAACAAACTTCGAAATTGGCTCACAATCATTTTCCAGCGTTTCATGATGACCCACAATCCAAGGAAATGGCATCGTTATGGTCTAGAAAAATTACAACGAGCAATTATTATTTGATTATCATTCAAAAAGGTGGAATTTCAACCTAACGCTATTTCAGAGCTGGTAACGAAGCAATTTTCACGTTGTCGTGCTTAACAAATGCATACATTTCGAAAGAAATTTGATTATGTCCCGTTCAACCGGTAGTCAATTATCTGCTTGGAAAAACAAGCTACATTTCAGATAAAACGCGGAAATAAAAAGTTCATCAGTTTACAAACATGCGAGAACATGAGTTTGAATAACCGTCAATGTTCACCGAAAGTACAGTAGGGTAAAAATGTCCATATCTAAACTGATTATCGTTGTCTACCAGTAAAATTATTTTACAAATTAACTTCGCATTGAAATCACATGAACTCGTCTAGGCTATATTTTATAAGTATTTGCTGTTGGAAATATAAACCAAGTAATGACACAAAAAAAAAAAATAATAATATATATGCCATATTAGCATTGATGATTTCCGTATTGCATGACATGACACAATAAGATGCGCCAACTCCAACGACATTTCAATTTGTGCTAAATCTCAGTAGGTCTACACATGACCATCTCCATAAACCCAAACTTATGTTTCATCAAAGCACAATCTAACAACTTAATACTAAAAGAAAGAAGTTATTTGGTAGCTATCTGTTAAAGAGAACTAATTTTTTCGAAAGACATACGCTTTAAAAGCGATATTTTGCTTACGGAAAAAGCCGTCCACCGCCAGCGGAGTGAAGCAACTAAGAACGTTCGGTAAGTCCGGCAAACACCTGTTTAACCTGTTCCATACTGCCGCACCAAGCGCACTGCGAGCTGGCATGTCAAACGTCTTGCCTATATTTTCTTGAGGTCGGTAGGTTTTGCCAAAAAAAAAAAAAACAACAACCGAAGGCCTGAGGTGTTCCCAAAGTGAACAGAGCAAGCACCTACCTGCCTACCTTCCAAGAGCAGGTGAATTAAAATCTACCGTTATCCGTTAGCTGAATCAGCTATAACCTGCGACCAGTCGATTTCGTTATATGGGTAGTCTCCAGCCAGAAATTGGCACAGATGAGGGCGCTCCAATCACTCTGTTGTCCGACATATGTTGCCACAACAGAATGCAGAGATCATCTGCTGGACTGCTCAGGACGCTTC